>JANDEH010000082.1:0-298774 GCA_024610705.1 Tetragnatha versicolor
AATTTTTTACTCCTTTTCGTTTAGGAGATATGGAGGACAGGATAATGACGTTTTAAAAGCATACGCTCATGCATACGCTCATAAGCATACGCTCATACGAAGATGAACTGTTCAAAGTAAAAACTTTCCAAGTAAAACACTTTATAATTACACTAAAAGTGAATATCCACTTATTCTGATTGTAATTAATTATTTAAAAGAAGAGTTGCTTTATTCTGTCAATTTTTTATGCCTCATAATTAACTAAAATGTTTATGTCCGGTAAATAACGCTATTGCCTGGGACAACCATGTTTCTATTCGAAAATGTTATTTAAAAAATTCAAAAAAAATTTCTTCCACAAATACATATACTATTAGATATGATTAATAATCTATATATATAAAAATCAATGTCTGTCTGTATGTTTGTATGTATGTTTGTATGTATGTCCTTTATAGTTTTAAACTTTTCGAACCTACATTAACTATTAAACTATACCACGTTGATCTACTCCCTCCAAGGAAGGTTTCTGAAGAATAATAATTTAAAATCGATGCATCCTAATAACTTTTTTGGTCAATTTTATGCTCAAAAACCCATTTTTCGTGCCTAACTTCAGGGCAAAACCACATTGTTGTAAAGAAGATGTAACTTTAATTGTTGCAGGCATATTCTCGATTGTTGCAGATTGAAACCGATTGTTGAAGTTTAAAATCCATTGTTGTAACATAAACATTAAAATAGATCCTTTATTTAACTATTTCCCCATTTGGACTGGCGAAGCCCATCTGTAACACACCAGAATAGTTTTTTTAATGGACTGGCGAAGCCCCTCTGTAACACACCTGAATAATTTTCTTTAAAAATGGACTGGCGAAGCCCATCTGTAACGCCCACCTGATAACATTTATTAAAAAACGGAAACCCGGGCGAAGCCCGGGTCTAGCGCGTCAGCGCTAGTATGATATAAAAAAATCGGGTGAAAATATGCTTTTAGTACACTAAAATTCCTTTTATTTGAGCATATGTCAGTAGGGGGACAAGCCGAAATGATGAAATTTTGAGCTTTCAAGTTTTTTAATTCCTTAAATTTTGCTTTTAAAATTTGTTATACTTATGTGCCTTACTTATCATAAGCCTATTTTTCAGAATGTTGGAAAGAAAAATTAATTTTAGGACAATACATGGATTTTTGACCCCTGGACCGGAATTTTTCACATTTCTAGAGAATCACCCATATCCTCAAAGATTATCTTCTTTTCAAGAAGTCTTTGTAAAACTCAATGGTTTTATATTCAGCTCATATTTGCATAATGTTCTTTGTACCTTTCGTTTCACTGTATTCATGTTTTATTTTAAATGCATTTTTTATTCTTTTTAAGCTTTTTAGTGCGCTTGGGAATGCATTAAATTGAAATTTATACTTCTCCATTAAAGTTATTACTAATATTTTTATTGCTAATAAATTATTACTAATAAATTTACATTGCATGTTTCTAATAATCTAGTAAGTTTTCATTAATATAAGTTTTATGGTAAAAGTTACTTTATAGTAACCTTTTGGCAATTAAAAAATTATCCCATAAGTGGAGTATAAGCGTTATTAACGTTATACCACATTATAACTTTTTATTAGTATAAGTTTTATGAATATCTAGAATGTATCTTAAAGAACTTCCCTACAATTCTTTCTCATGCATTCATTTGTAGAAAAATATTGTGGATAAAAAAATAATAGTTATTGATAGAGTGCTACAATTTATTAAGTTTTTGAAAAAAAACTTTGTTCCATTTGTAATATTCTTTCTGTCTCTCTTTTTTACAATTTTCAGTAGATAGAAAAAATTAAAATTATTTTAAATTTAATTACAATTGAGAATGTAAATTTATTGATAGGTCTTCGATCATTAATATAAGTTAAATTACAGATTTCAATTTTACTTTTCAAATTTAAATTATTTATATATTCTTAAAGATGAAGTTTTCAAGGGAATTTCTATTTTTTGTTTGTAGAATAAAATATATAAAACTTTTCATTCAAACAATGAATAACATTGAATTTTAGTCTTATTTCAATAACATTTGTAGCCACAATTAATTTCTATGAATATAAATTAAAATTAAGATACTATTCTTCAATTGAAAGTTCACAACTGAATTCAAACAATGCCGAATGAAATCTTTTGTCCTAATGTGTCTTTCAAAGATCACCTACGGAAGTGCTTCTTCAGTAACCTTGTTAAGAGATTGCCAGAGAAGATGACATGGGCCTCACGCTTCGTTTTATACTTTTCAAACACCCCTCTTTAAAAAAAAAAAACTTAGACTCGTTTAGTTTAATAGCCCAAAAATATTTGGCACTCGCGCCCTGTGTCTCTTTTTCAACAAACCCGTAAAGTAAACATAAGGAAACCCGGTAGTGGATTTCTCCAAACGAAAAAAAATGAAACAGAATTTACTACATTGAAAGGATCATGAATCACCGAGCAGACAAGGTAGCCAAAAGCAAACTTTGCTTTTTTTTCCTTCTTAAGAACCACTAAATGAAAATGCGATCTTCATTGAAAACTGAGCCAAATCCCCAGGTGCCAAGCGGACGAAATAGATGGGGTTATTCAAATTCTATTAAAAGAAATGAGGCACATTTCACGGTTGACTTTCATAAAGAGTTACATTTAGATATCTTTCAGATTTGAGACACGGTGTTCTGATTTTTCAAAACTATGTCAAGGATTAGTGGTAAAGGATGGTGTTATGAATATGTGTAATTAAGATAAGATGAGTGCATTGGACTTGTGTCGAATTACTTAGTCTTGTTGTGAGATTTTGATGCATTGGATCCTCATATATTAATTTAGACGAGTGATTCTCAATTGGGGCGGTGAGGGATGCTTAGGGGCGGTAAACCTGTTTTGGGAAGGGGGCCTTTTTTTGGGCGGTAAGGGGACGTTGAGCATTGAGAGGGGTAGATCCAGAAGGGGACTATAAAAATAGCTTAAATTCACCCCAATATTGTGGCAGTAGTTTAAAACAGGAGGTCTGAAGACCATAGTCATAGGTGATTCCTAGGAACTTTGAAAGTTGTCTGCAATTTAAGAGAAGTTGGGTTAGGGACAACATCCACCAACGCATTTTCACACACCACATATTCACTACGTTAAGCTGCCCCATTATCATTTTTAAGTACCAAGTAACATTAGTAGTAAGAACACATGGACACAAAAAAGAAAAACACTAATCTTCTGTAGGGATATTAATGTATTAGAATAAAAGTTTTTACTTCGAAAGATATTAGTGAGTCCCTAAGTTCCATTTTCAACAAATTGGCTACCTAGTGCACTAATGATATCAGTCAATCAATCAAAACTTTATTATAAACACAACACAGAAATACAAAATACAACAAGCACACATAGAACAAACACACACACAAAAAAACAGAAAAATAGTTATGTGGTACCAAAAGAGCAAAGCTCGTCCTTGGTACCAAAAAAAATCCTAATATGGCAACAAAGCTGGGCCGACTCTACACTTTTAAAACGACAGTCTCAAAACTGAGTAAAAATTACTCAAACTGGCTCCGAATCAAATTTATTCAAATTTGAAAACATGAATGTACTCATTTCTAAAAATGTGCATTCCCAAAAATGAAACATGTTGAGCTTGATTCATGAGAATGCCATGCACTAACTCAAAAATAAGCTCATGATGTTTAATTTTTGAGTATGCACATTTTCAGAAATGAGTACATTCATGTTTTCAAATTTGAGTAAATTCGATTCGGAGCCAGTTTGAGTAATTTATATTCAGTTTTGAGACTGTCGTTTTAAGAGTGTATTGTAATATTATGAATATTTCAGTATCAGTTATTCCATTAATAAAATCATGAATTCCAAATTTAAATTTAAATTTATTGTTAGTAGATATAAGGTTTCGATTTAGTTTATTAAATAGATAAGGTCCTAAAAAACATGATATTTATGAAATGTTTCTTTTTTACTTGGGGGGGTGTAAAATAATTTCCTTGTACGAGGGTTGTTTTTTAATTAACTTCCGTTTTTCTCTTGAAAAAAAAGTAGTAGAAATTTCGAAACAATTTTGGTGCTGGTAGTTAGATACATTCTGCAGGTTCAATTTGCCACCTTACTGAATAAAATCGGACATTTTTTCTATTTTTTATCGATTTTACAAGCGCGCTCCTCGAACTATTTTCCCGCCAACCCATAGAGAATTTCGCTTTTTTTCTCCCTTCGCTCCGTCTGCGATCACCTGCCCACCCATTGTTTAATGTTAATGCCTGCTAGTGGACGGAGCGAAGGGAGAAAAAAAGCCAAATTCTCTATGGGTTGGCGGGAAAATAGTTCGAGGAGTGCGCTTGTAAAATCGATAAAAAATAGGAAAAAATGTCCGATTTTATTCAGTAAGGTGGCAAATTGAACCTGAAGGATGTATCTAACTACCAGCACCAAAATTGTTTCGAAATTTCTACTACTTTTTTTTCAAGAGGAAAACGGAAGTTAATTAAAAAACAACCCTCGTATATACAAATCTAAAAAGATATTTATGCACTATCAATTTCATTTATTAATCTCCATTTTGCTCGAATTTTTTTCCGTGTATAATGAATAACTAAAAGCTTTTTCATACAATCAATGTTTTTTCCAGCATTTTCTAAAAATAGTTGCTCTGAAGCATTTATTCGAGTCACTGTCAATCTTTTCTCTGCTCCGACGCAAAAATAGATATTTTTTCTTTTAAATTCTAGAAGCATTTTCACACCTGAACATTTTTTCGGTCCCTTTACGCCAGCGAATCTTATCAATCGCATCTGAGATTTAAAAGCTGACGAATGTAACACCATCCAGCGTATCAAGAGTATTCCTCGCCAAAAAATCCTGACCTGTGTAACTGTGAAGGAACCTCCTTGATCGAAAATGGGTTAAGAGTCAGGAGCAAAGATTTATTTTTGTTCGGGTAGTAAACATGAACACGGACTTGTTGCTTCAAGACTGAGTACTAAAAGCGTTTTTATGAAAAACTAACCACATCTAGAATTTTGAAAGTGCCCCAGTTTGAAATAGAGTAAGAATTCGTTTGCAATCTCAACACTTTCAAATAAAGTGAGATAAAAATGAACATTAAATACGTCTTAAAAACTTTTTATATAAAAAACTTATCACATTTAAGTTTGAAGTAAACTCTTTAAAATAACTAATCAGAAAAATACAAAGAAAACTATTTATTAACTCCTTTATCCCCTGGAGACGGGAAGAGACGTATTAACAGTTTAATTAATTAACTTAATTAATTACAATTTTATAAATCGGGTTTCTAACTTTAGAAACAAGTAAAGATTTTACTTTTAAAATATTTTTGGATGTGCTAATTTATATGTAATCCGTATTCAGAAGATTATTATAAGAAGGTATTTGTTAAAAAAAACGGCATTTAAGAGAATTCATTAGATCAAATTATTTACTCCCTTTATTCTAGTTACAAAGAGGACACATTATATAGGATAAAAGGAGCATAAGTTTTAAATAATTTTCTTTTAAACATAACATTATTTTCTTCCTTTGATAGAAAAGGATCCTTCCCTTCAGTATACTTCATAAATAAATTATTTATATTTAACTTGTTAGTATTAGGATTTTCTATTCAAGGAGACTTGATGTTTGTAAAAATTAACTCCTCGTTATTGGACGTTAAGAAAAAAAGATTTTAAATATTATTCGCTTATGCATGTTTTGAAAAACCGAGGACTTTTTTCTGAAGTTTTACCTTTCAAAGCTCCGAGGGTAAATTTCATTTTATTTTTGCTAAAACTGTCTGAGAAAGTTTGAGAAATGACTCTGAATGAGTAATAACATTTTTCCCAGAAACCTTTTCTCGAAAACAAAGGTTATGAAGGGAATAATTGTAATTCATTCGTGCTCTATTATACTGTTTACGTTAAAATATGATTAAGTGTCAGAGGCCTCTTCATCTTTCAGAAGAAGAGTCCTGTTTCTTTTCAAATGTCCAGACAAATTCAATTTCGGCGATTAATCTCTCAAACTAAAGTTTAGTGACACAAAGCTTTCTGTCGAGAAAGACGAGTCGAGAAAAAATAGTTGCGCAGCAAACGAGACTTGATGAATGCGCTTAAGTCGCCAAACTTTTCCACAGACTGAAGCGCAGACATTGGCCAGAATCCATTACCATTCCATAGTTGTCTTTTTTTTCCTGCACTGCTTTCTTTTTTCAAGTTTTTAAGTGGAGTGTGAAGCGTATTACATAACTCCGAGTTGGAAAAAGGACAAATACTGTGCAGGAGGTTCACCTTAAACTCTTTTTTAAGCACACTTGTTATTCTGTTTTGAAAATATAGCTGTTATTTTCCCTGTATCACTTCCTCACCAAAAACTTCGATTTACACTCTATAAAATAAAACACCTTAACAACAATGGGTTAATTTTATAACGTTTCATGGGAAAAACTTCTCAAAAGATTATGAAAGATCAATCATGAAGAAAATATTATTATGTGCTTTAAATGAGGGTAACTTTTCACTCTATACGGAATTACCACGAAGTGCGTGGTAGAAACCAAGGATACTAAGCAATAAATAATAGGCAGGGAATTCGGTACCACCATTTTAAAGGATAAGTTTATATCTCTACCCGTACAAGGCTAGTACTAGCATGTACTTTATATATAAAATCGAGTAATTACTTTAATCAGGTAGTACTTTATTAAGTCATTTAGAGGTTTTTCAATGGTGTTTCTTTCCTTTTCAGCTAAGCCCCCGGGCGTCTCTGGGCTCGAGAGAACGCGGGCAGTGGAGGGGGAGAAAGTCCGCCTCAATTGTCATCTGACGGGGAACCCCATTCCATGGGTCGAGTGGTACAAAGATGGCGTCAGAATAGTCAGCAAAGGTCGAGTGAAGGTCAAAACGAAAAGGTGATTCCTAGTTATTGAATTCCTTTTCACTCTATTATGTCATAACTTGTAAGGTATGCACTATGCAGATGCACCCTAATGTTAATGTAAAATACTAGAATTCGAAATAGTAAACACTTGATTAAAAGGATAACAAAAAAGTGTCATAAAAAGTGTTATAAAACAAAATAGTGTCATGATATCAATAGGATTCAAAGTTATCATTAGTTTTGTAGAATAGGAGCTATTTTGTCATTTTTCTAAGAAGGAGAGAACACCTGTTAAAATTGAAATTTAATTAATGAGTGATATTTTTAAAATTTTCAATTAATTACACTGCTGGCCAGTCAAAATGCTACAGCAAAAAGGAAAAAAGATAAAGCAGAAATTTATTCCCATGATTACACATAGTGACAAGGTGAATTGATTAAAAATTCAGCCTTTTTTGAAGTTAGGGGTTCGATAAAATCACTGAGGACTGTTATCCCCATAGGTATGCATAACCACCGCCCACGCCCTGATATTGAGTAAAAAGGGTCCTAGATAGGTTGTTGTGGATATGAAGAACATGTTGCCTCCCCACATAGTCAGATTTAATCTTGTGCACCATCGAACGTTGCATACCGGACTAGGTGTTTTCTCCTCATTGCCCGGACATGTTTTGTGGACGTTGGTTCTGAATAACGGGCAAGTCAGGGTAAAAAGACCATGGTGTATCATTTCTGACCAGCAGTGTATTTTAAAGTTTCTGAAAAATATATGATCTTTTATTCACCTAACTACGCCCTACTTGACTAACTCAAACATCTCTATTTGGAGATATTGGGTAAAATACGAATATTTATTTCACTTGTACTCTTGAACCTTCCTTTTGTATAATTAGAACTTCTTCAACTTCGAAAACATCCAAGTTACTTTGCATTTCAAGCCTTGTTTAAAACTGACAAGTCTCAGGTGATACGCCCTAAATAACGGTACTTTCTTCATATTAAGAAGTCTAAAAAACAAATTTCTCCGTTAGACTTAATTTTTAAATGGTACAACTAATTTCTGATTGATTTAATGCGTTTTTTCTGCGCAGGAGGACCTCCCGACTGATCATCCGACGAGCGCGGCTGCAAGACCGCGGGGTGTACGAGTGTCGCGCCGGCAGCATCGTGCAGAGTGACCCCGCCTCCATGAAAGCCCCCCTGGTGGTCGCCAGGAGGAAAGTCACTACCACCAAGCGACCCACCACGCCACCGCCCACCACGACGGCCTCAACCACCACCACACGTAAGGAAGCGTTCCCACTTATCCGATATGACTGAGACCAGTTTGACGAATCGCAGTTCCGCGCCGTCACTTTTGCCTGTCTGTGATTTTTCCGTTGGTTTTACTGGAAACAGATTAATTTCCCTTTCCTTCTAGATTTTTTCCTTAAAAGAAGGAAAAAATTCTGAAATAAAAATAAAATAGTTTAATAATAATTAACTTCCTTAATTTAATATAATTAAGGGTTCAATTCCGTTATAGTTCCCGCTAAATATCGCCAATCTCTTTCGAACGCTCAATATTCAACTGTAAACAATTTTTTTAAATTTTTAATGATAAACTAAACAGTTATAGATATAATTAAACAATTTAATCTATGAGTTTGAAATTATTTAGCAATATTTATACTTAAGTGTCCAAAAGAGATTGGCGATATTTAGCGGGAACTATAACGGAATTGAACCTAATTAAGTATATGAATTGAAGTGTAAACAACTGTTGTAATTTAAGTATTAACTAAGCACAGAAATTTGAGTAAAATTAAGAATAGTAATTTATGTATAAAAAACTTACGCATTTGGAATATAATTAATAAAATTATTTTAAGTATAATTAAATGCAGTAATTGGAGTATGATTAAGTATGGAAATTTAAGTATAATTAAGTAAAGAAATAAAATATTTTAACTATTGTAATTGAAATATAATTAACTATAGTAATCTGAGTGAATAATTACTAAGTATACTATACTGACTTGAGTAATAAAAGTAGTTAGTTTTAATTTAAAATGAATGAACTTTTGTGCTATGAGACAAGATGTAACTGACCAGTGAAGTATTAATTACATTATGTATAATATTTGACTTTTAATATGCGTATTAATAATAAGCATCGTATTATATTAATGATTTACCCTTGCACCAACGACATACGAATTCTACCCCCTTACTTAGAGAATTCTAACCTCTGACCATACAATTTGGAATAATAAGAAAAGCAAACTATATTAAATCATTATAACCGTGTCAGTATACTAGATTCGGTGCAACCCCCTTATTAAATGAGTCAATATAATTGATGCAATGCCTTTGTTTATGCTTCGCTGCATTGCACAAATGATAATTTAGAAGCCATTATAACGAGTAAGTGTCCCTGTAAATCTTTCTTCTTAGCGAGGGTAGTCTTGTTGCGGAAAAGCAAATCTTTGATTTTTCCCCTTTTCTGTGCTACTAAATGACTTTGAAATCATGTTCTTCATTTTAAGTTAAAATGTAAATACTTTTTTATTAGTTCAGTATTTTTAATCATATTTTTGATGCATTTGAATATGAGCCCACTTTTTTGTGTCAGAATAACAGTAAAATTGAAAAAATAAGATTATATCTAAGATAGTTTTTGCAAAATGTTGTATTTTTGCATCAGAATTCTAATAATAATATGCGTATTAATAAAGATACTAATGAGTATTAAAATTGCTAATATTATATTGCTGAAAAACATAGTGATTTTCATTTAGTTCAATAAAAACAATTGATGAAAATATGAAAAACAATGAAATAGGATGTTAGACACAACTTTACTGGTTAAAAAGTTTTAGATGAATAAAAACAAAAAGGATTAAAGAAAGTTCAAGGTAATTAAATGGTAAATTTATATTCTATACATTTTAGAATTAAATCCATGGACAACAGAACCTTGCCCAAGATCAGACTTCTGTCTAAATGGTGGAACTTGCATTTTCTACAAGGTTGTTAGGGAATACGTTTGCCAGTAAGTAGCTTTTTAATGTGTAAACGTATTACAGTTCTCATTAAACCAAACCATGAGTGAAGTATTGAATGTTTTAACTTGCTTATTTTGGACTTATTGTATTATAATTATATGTAATATTCATAATAATGATTTGAAAGTATATAATTGTGTCTTTTTATCCGAAACTTTTTATGAACTAAACTGAATAATGTATTAACTAAATCAGGACATTGTATTCACTAACTGACTAACTCTAAAAAACATATGTTACGATGCTAAGAGCGAAACATAAGGAACAAAATATAAATATTACTAATTTACAGCCACAATTATAGAACCTTTGTAAAAACTATTAAAAGATACCATCACTAGACTAGTACTAGAAGTATAGTCGGGTAGTATACTTGGCTAGAATAGTATTTGCCCTCCGCTCTCTTGCGTTGTCTTCCTATACCGTGCTGATGAGTCCTAACAAGGACGAAACCGGTCCACGATTGGAGGCGACGCTTGAGAGTTGTGAGTTTACACTCATCGCTCTCTGTTAAAGACATTTATAGCTTTTTAACAGTCTTCATAAAATCATATTTGAAGAAAAAAAACTGAATCAAAACAACGACAAACTCTTATAAAACGAAGTCAACTTACTGCATAAACATAAGGCAAAAAAGTCAACAATTACAAATTATAAGATTTAAAATTGTAAAATGTTTATAAAGACTATCTAAAAAATAATTTCGTTCTCAGTTAAAATGGCATTTACTTCCTTAGTCAACTACTCCCTCAAACCATATAACCCAAAAAAACACCGATAAATCTTAAAGTAAAACTACAACATTTTCAGCCCTCGAACCCTAACGGATTGTAAATCAATCCTTGTGTCGTTAAAACCAGCTACAAACACACACTTCACCCAAAATAATGGGAGGTCCTTTGACACTTCATTTGTTACACACAGTACAATGTTTCGAGCAAAAGAAAATAAGGATTCCCTTTAAAAACCACATTGTAGGAGACTAGAGAAAATACTACATCCTCCCTAATGGCGAGTACCCCCGTGTTTTCCTTAGCAGCAGCGTAACGAACTCAAAAATAATTTCTATATACCATACAGCTAGAAGTAACGAACTACTCTGCCGTAAAGAGTTTATGAGTAATGTAAGAGATTTGGGAGCAGCGGGGAGATATTATTAGAGCCCATGCGGAAGTGCCGCAGGGTTTTGGATTTCGTTTTTTCCCACTGGCTGCCGGCGAGGGAGGAGAGAGGTATGGAAGGAATTTTGTCGTATGAAATGAGTAATTTTTTTGTGGAGGAGGAAGTTGGAAAAAAAGGGTGTCGGGGGGGCGTTACCCTGTTGTATCGCGTTAGTTTTACTCATTCACATCTTATGTTACTGCTAATGATTTACTCGTAGCTGTGGGGCTGGAACATACTAAAAATATCTTAAGTTAATTCCCTTATCAATTTATGCTTTCAGTATTATAATACTTTTGAGAAAACGATAAGTTTAGCTGGTTTATAACGTGATGTGATCAGTTATGAAGTGAATATAATGTTATAAAATAGAGAAGAATCAAATACTTGTAATTGAGGTGCAATAAACAGCATTAAATTGTTGTACCCAGGCAAGGGTGTTTTCCTACCCCATTCTAACAATAAAAGACCCAAGCCAGATAGATAATAAAAGATACAAAAGTTTATTTAAAAGAACAATCAATCGGTAACTGTCCATATACCAAGTTTTAAAATTGAAAACCCTTAATAATCCTGGAGAAAGAACAAAAAAAACATAAAATACAACCTGCATGAACAGAGAGAAACAGTAGACTTTGCACATTAAAATATAAAGGCTGAACAACCTAAAACAAATAAAAACCAACGAGAATACCCCATGAGAAAAAAAGCTAATTTAACCAAGAAAATTTGCATAAAACTTCATAAACAACTTATACTTCATTGCCGTATTGAAGCTAATACATAAAGTTCCATACTGTTAAAAAAATAAATAAGTTAATAATTCCAATAAGTTAACCACAGAAAAAGTTGTGCTGGACACAACAAAATAGAATTTTTGAAAATTGATTACAATGAACCTGATTGTCTCATCGTGCTTTTAAGTGGATTTGTCTGTATATGACTGTTAAATTATACTCTGATACCTACAAAATCCCACCAACACATTAAAAAAGTGTTGTTTATTACTAAAGATATCTGTAGTTTTTAATTGGTAATGCATATAATATTTTTTAAAGGAAAAAGAAGATATAAATGTATTTATTTTTATTGGAATTAATAAAAACAAAGCACGTATTTTTCAATAAAATTAAGTGAGTGTGAAATGTCGATTTTTGAAACAAAAATTATGGCAAAACAAAGTATTTTAATCGAATATAATTTAAAGGCACTCTATTTTAAATTCTGTGAGGAAGATAATATTTTTTGTATTTCAATTTGTTGCATATATCCCTATACATTGAATAACTAAGGTAACGAATCTTTTCCAGATGTGCAGAAGGATTCATCGGCCTAAGATGTGATTATAAGGATGTCAGTATTTCGGTGGGAGAAGTCAAAAGTGAGTAAAACATCATCAATAATTTTACAATCCTTTTATAGTTTAAAATTAGCAAAATGAGAATGTATCACAAATAATTTAATTATTTAAACAACTAATTTACTTATTTTTTATACAGTAAAATTATGAATTATTTTCTTACGAAATCCTGTGTGAAATTATAAATTTAAACAGTAGAACTCCCCGACAATTCTAGGGTAATATGAATTTTTGAACTAAACAATAAAAAGACTATCACTATATGAATCGAATTTATTTAAGAATGAATGTTATTAAATTACTTTTCAATAAACCTTTTTGGGTGAATAATATTTATGTATGTTTTAATAGAAGTTATTATTTAATTTTATGATTAATATGCATAAAAATGAAACCAAGATATTATTAATATATAATATAGCAATGACAAAAGTAATCATAGAATTAGATAATTTTACCGACTAAATTATGAAGGGAGTAAAGTTATAGATTAATGAAGATTTTTTAAATTAAAAAAGAATAAAGGAACTGAGTAAATGCAATTGAGAATATGCTTTTCCATCATTGAAGCATAAATTTGGTTAAACTTAAAATTCCTAAATTATTTAATGTACATAAATAAAGGATTAATAAACTATCTAACATATTTTTTTAATCCATAAATAATAAAAAAAAAACATTGCATATACGGAGTTCTACTACATTTCATTAAAAATAGATGCACACGATATCTAACCCTGTCACTAATGAGTATTGATGCCCACAGATTACAGTTCTCGGGGTGATATTCCATGACACATCACGAAGGAAAGTGGTATGTCATCATGACATCATTAAGCATGACATCGATCGCATGATGCATGAAACTGCGCAGTCGCAAAAACGCTTTGCAAAACCCTTGGTGCATAATACATGCCAGGCACTTAACTCAGCCTAATGGCGATTGTCTGATCCATGGAGTTGGATTTCTATTGCTTCTCATTTTTTTATTATTTTAGCGTTATTATTAATGGGGCTTCACTAGGGGTCGTATTTCCGTGACCTTAAAACCGAGAAAAATAGATCTTGTAATACCCGCAGGAGAACCATAACATGGTTAGCCAAATATATTTAGCCAATGCCATTCTTTTTTAATTTTATCATACTTGTTACTTACCATACTTATCATACTTATTCCAAACAATAAAATTTTACACAAGAAAGTTATATTTTATTTCTATTCCCTTATTGCATCTTTTAAAATCGTCACATTAAACACCAATTTATGTTTTAATCAAATTTTTTATTGAATATTTTTATTTACTCCATATTTTAGAAGTCCTATTTGTAACTTTTTTCAAAATTCTGAAACATTCAAGTAGCTTTTCACGCAAAGCTACAACACAAAATCACTTTTAAAAATTTTAATTCTTGTGGAAGTGTTATAATTTTTGTAGAACTTATCATTAAACGTATCATTATTCAAATTAACTAGCAAATTATGTTTAAAATTACAACTAAAAGGAATTAACTGTTTTTCAAGAGAAAATTCCCATTTTGATTTTAATTTTATGATCATAAAAACACATTGATTAGCTTATTCATATAAGGAGGAATAAATATTTTGTGCAGTTTTAAAAAAAATTAGCGAACTATTAATATTAATATAATGACAATCTAATGGCATATACTATTAAAACAAAACTTACATTTTTATGTCTCTAATGTTAAGCTTGCTTTTTATTCGCATGAATTTTTATGTTTACTAATACCACCACTAGCTGATTGTAAATAAAATGCCAAACATTTATTTTGATGATAAAACTGCTTTTTATTGCTTTGGCTTACAAAATTTCAATAAAGAATTATTAATCTTGATAACTCTATGTATAGTATTTGTTTTATGAATTAAATCTTCAATTGTCTTATTTTATTACAAAAGTGTCTTTCCATACAATTACAAGTAAAAATTAGAGTTAAACAGGTGTGTAATAAACCAGTAATTATGATAAAACATTAGAATATAATATTTTGTGACAATGAGTGAGCAAAACTGATTTTAATTTAAGTGGTTACGCTCAGATTTTTACAAAAGTGTAGTTTTTATTTACACATAAATGCAAATTATCTATAAACACAAAAAAACGAACCGAAGGAATGGATTTTTAAAACCACAACCTGTTATTCTAATATCCTTTCAGAATTCCTATCTATTTTTTACTTTTTACAATGAATGTATATGTTACGGTGAATGTCCGAAATTGGAGAATGTCGACATTCACCGGTGATTGTCGACATTCACAGATAAGCGAACATGTGATTGTCGACATTCACCGGTGAATGTCGACAATCACCTTTCGGTCTTTCACCGTAACATATACACTGTACCGTACAGCATACAATTACAATTGAGAAGTGATTAAATTTAAATGGGAATTAAATTGTTACAATTTCAAATTACTGTTTCTTTAAAATTCGTCAAAATATAACTTTTATTTTTCTTTTACAAAAATTATACATAAAACGTCTAGGTTATGTATTTAATCTATAATATCTCAAAAGTTAATGACAGAGTACGTAATATGGGTGTTTTCGTCCTACAGCACTGATATAAAGAATGAATAATTTAATTTACTTGTAGTTATCCTGTGTTCTAATTTAAAATATAATTTTCCAGGTCTGAACATCAATCATGATCGCCTCTTAACTGCAATTCTGGTTCTTTTTCTGATTTTCTTTTGTTTAAACTGGGCTTGCATCTGCATATGCTGGTTATGTTGGTAAGCTATAACCCCTTTCCTTTTGCTGAAAATGTTAAGATATTTTTATGATTACTCTTCAATAACAGTTAATATTTTTATGAATCAATAATCGACAAAACAAATTTTCAAATCACCTTTAAAGTGCTTGAATAGAGTAACTTTAAAAAGTTATAAATTTATTTAAGCATCGATGCGTATGAAATAATAGTTCTGATAAATTTATTGGTTTGATAAAAACCTTTTTGAAGTATACATATCATTTATAAACTCGCCAAATATAGTTCTCATATGAATATATTCTAATCAAGATTATAAAACGTTTGTGTTTGATATTCTAATACGTGTTTCATTAATCTTTGTGTACTATATTATAGTTTAAGGTGTCAACATAGTAACTGGGGAAAGCTCCAACAGAAGGCACTTCTTCAAAAGTTCTTCCAGAGTGGGACCCTGTCTGATAAGGATAAAGAATCTGGTGACGTAAGTTACATTTAACATAGGTTTTTGGAGTGATTATAATCTGTGTAAATAAAATTGGCGGATTGCTACTAGTCATTTCCCATAGAGTGTTTTCAGGTGACGTCAAGCCCATTTATATTATTCCTTGCTGTAGGTCAAAAAGTCTGTTGCTAAGGGAGTTTCTAGGTGCGGCGGGCGGTATTTGTTGCTCTCATTGTGATTGCAAATGCTCCAATAGTATTCCATGACCAGTTATTTTCTTTTTACTGTTAACTGCTGTAAGTAAAACAATATGTTGCTAAGGCCGTTGCTAGGTCCGAGTCATGTGATTGAAAATGCTCTATATTGCCTTTATATTGCGTTTCCATAGTGACGAGTGGCCAATTTTAATTACACGGACTATAGTTGTGAGTTAATTTTAAAACTTTATTTATGTATTTTCTCATAATTATCTAGGGTTTTTTAGCTTAAGTGAGATGAAATGTTATAGTTCTTGAACGAGTTCTAAATTTTACACGTAAACGAAGATAATAAAGTATATTTGCATTTTTCTAAGCATTAATAATGAAGACTACAGTAGATAGCTGGATTTTTCAGACCACTTTGAATATTTATAGCTACCCTAATTAAAACATTCATTCGGCTATTTTATCGAATTTACTTTCTGATTTGTTAACTGGACAGTTAAAACTAATATTAAATATTAATTAAAAGATAAAAAAAAATTTGATAAATTATTTAAAAAAAACAAGTAATCTTTTAACCGTCAGGGAATGCGTCAGTTTATACAAATATTTTATTTAAAAATTTCATAATTTTTCTATGGTTCCAAATGTTATCACACTATGCATATTTTCCCCTGTTTTTAAATTCGTTATTATACCAATTAAGGCAGATCAAATGAGGGATCCGGTTACGTAAGCTAGTAAAGCAGGCGTCTTAACGCTATTAATTTGAAAAAAATACTACTTCACATTATATTCGACATATTTACATTGATAATTTTTTTCTCATCAGGTTGCTCTTGAACTCACAGATAGTCCTGGAAGTTCGGACATCGAGAAATGGCAGAAAAACAACGGCATAATAGAAGACAAATACGATGAAGATGAAAAATGCGAACTCTGAAAACACCTCTGCGTGAATGAGAACTTCCATCAATTCCTGAAGAGGAAAGTCTTTAAAAACAACCCCAGAAAGCAACTGAAAATCACAAATTCAACATGATACGGAAGTTTCTGCAAATTATGCAAAATGTCCGTTTTATTCTGTTTAAAATAGCTTTGCTTGAAAATCAAATCAACTCTTATCCTCCATTTTTTAAACAATTTTGTGATAGGTACTAACCTATGTTTTATCATAGAAACGGAATTAATAGACAACGTCTTAAAAATGCTTTATTTATATTTAATGACTCTTATCTTTTTTATTTTATCTACCACTTGACAGTACTTTCTTTCAAAAATCACACTACTTCTCCTTTAAAATTTTAGTGATTCAATAGTATTTTGGTGATGGATCTCCATAAAACAAATGTTACCATACTTCTAGGTGTTGCTCTTTTCTTATATACAGTTGCTTCCATCCTGTTATTATCATAATCACTGCATCCTTAATTAAAGGAATAACCATAACAAAGGTTTTCATGCACCGTACTTCTTTTTCAGCCTTCTGAGAGTGAGTTGAATATTCAAAATCAATTAAATAAATAATAACCTTACATGCTCTTTCTCTTGCTTGAAACATACTTATATATTTACTATATGTCTAATATTTTTCATAAAAATCGTATCAGAAATATTTAAATAAATTAAAGTGAAAATATAAATTTATTTCATCAAAGTATTTACCCACGGTCTTACATAGCGATTGTACGATTATGGCCTAAAAATATCCTTAAAATAGGAGGGTTTTCCCTATGTGCCCCAGTCAACTCGACAGTAAAATTCTCGTATTTATCTTAAGCAACGCATTTTTACTCGCATTCACATTAAAATCTTTCTTTTTAAGCTATTTAATATCAAAGTTCAATGTGCTTTCCTAATAAATTCTGTTCTAAACTTGAAGCTGTTAAAAACTTGGTACGCTTTCACTCTTTGTGCTGTCAAGACTGAAATTTCTCAGAAAAATCATACATTTTTATGAACCATGCTTTTGTATTTATAACAACATTTATAAACCAAAATACTCAAACTTGCAACATTATTCTGTAAAAAAATAAAAAAAAATAACAAGATTTTTAGGAATACTACAGAATGAAATGTGTGGTAGTTAATTTAAACTGACAATTACTTTTCTGTAAAAATTTAGTGTCCTTGAAAATGGTAGCAAACCATATCTACGTATGTAATTGACAACTATTTTAGGCAGCTACAAACATTACAAAACTAAAGGCATATCCACATCAGCTCTTGAAGAATACAACCAAATTAAACCGTGCAAGAGGTCTTTTGCCAAACAGAATTCTGAGCAAAAAATCAAACATTCCTAAACACCTCCGAAAATCAAAATCTTGCTTTTATATTGACAAAAAAATCAAAGTTTTTATGGCTTCAGTTCTACTGCAGTTAACTCGAAGCGTGTTTGCACTTGTATCTTGTATTTATTTACTTTTTATATTTGTATTATAGAGTCTTGGAGTGGTTCTAGTCTTTGAAAGATCAAAAAAGAAAGTTCAGGGTTTTCTCTCAGTCAAAACGCATAACCATTGCTGTAAATTTCTGTTGTCCATATTTTTCCATTTTATGTAAATTTCTGTAAAGAGAACTCGGCCATTTTTCTCTTCTTCCATACTTTTCTTTTATATGATTGTACAGTCTTTTGTATATATGTGCTTGTTATTTATGCAGAATCGGGTAGAGTTATTTAAGTTTGTACGGAGAAAATGCAAGTTATTTAAAAATATGAAAATAAAATCTTAATTTAACTATTTGGTTGTTCTTGTCTTTCCTTTAAACACTTGACTTTTTTGAAAACTTGAAAACTTTTTGGATTTTTTAAGCAATTGTTTTTTTAGTTAGAACAAACTTTGGATATGTTCTAGAGGTTAGTTTTATTTGTTTTAGTTAATCAAGTTAAGGCTATCTTATTAGACACTATTTATTTTTTGAGCTTATATCGTCCAAAATTTATTATAATTACTGGGATATTTATTTGATATTTCCCCCTTATTTTTAAATTTTGCGTCGTTCACTTTCATACAAGACACAAAGTTGAAAATTCAGACATATATTTGAAGCCCGATCTATTCCCAAAAGCTTCGAAACCAAACTATTCAAGCCAAATGGAAACCTCTTCTCGGGTAACCGACGTGATTCTTTTGACCAATCAAATCGACGATGAGTAACTGATTCAATTTGAATTGAGCCACCTGTTTTGTTTGCATCAAATTACGTTAAGAGCGTTTCTAGAGCAACTTAAATTCTCTCAGTAATTTTTATTTTCAAATATATAATTAAATAAATTTTTTCGAAACTTTTAATTCTGATTTTAAAAATTAGAACCATTTGTTTTATCTGAAAATGGAGGACCTTTTGTTTTTGAAAAATACGGGGATTGTAAATTGAGAAGAAAATTGATGCTCGTAATAAGTAACGGATTTCAAATAATAATTAAAATCTCAGAAAGAATGGAATTTCTTACAAGTTTGTATCAATAAATATAAGTAACAAAGCATGTTAAATGTCAAGAAAAGTATGCAAGTTATTTTTATAGTAGGGGTGTAGGGGAAGGTAGTGTACCTCGGACCTATTTTTACATTTGACCCTGTAGTTTCTTATTTATTGAAAATAAACTGATGAAACAACTTCCCCTTGATACTTTCCCTCGAAATCCTTTCATACACAGCATAATTTTTTTTTCGGAATTTTAATTGAAGTATTTCAGAACGTATGAAAGAAAAAACTGAAAATAGGTCCAAAGTACTCCAGTGTTGTACAGTCGCAGAAAAAAAAAGTGAGACAGTTCGCATTGTAAGCGAACTACTGGGGTTAGGATAATAATTTTTGTGTCATTTTTCATGATTTAACTTCTTCTTGAAAATAAAATATAGTTTATGTCCTTAAGGGGCTGTCTACATATTAAACGAAGCACCAACTTTTGTTTTTCCTATGGGCGACATCAAAGATTATTCCAGATTCTGAAAGAGCACCCCCTAAAACCCCCCAAAACCAATTTTCATGTCATTTGGTCTCCAAATAAAGCCAGGAGTTGGGGTTGAAGTTCGTCGAATTTACGTTGAAATCTCGCTTTTCACGTTGAATTCTCGTGCGGGGTTGATGGTTGTAAGGATCGAAATCGAGAATTCAACGTAAAAAACGAGATTTCAACGTAAATTCGATGAAGTTCAACCCCCACTCCTGGCTTTATTTGGGGAGCAAATGAGATGAAAATTGGTTTTGGGGGGTTTTAGGGGGTGCTCTTTCAGAATCTGGAATAATCTTTGATGTCACCCATAGGAAAAACGAAAGTTGGTGCTTAGTTTAATATGTAGACGGCCCCCTAAGGACATAAACTATATTTCATTTTCAAGAAGAAGTTAAATCATGAAAAATGACACAAAAATTATCATCCTAACCCCAGTAGTTCGCTCACAATGTGAACTGTCTCACTTTTTTTTTCTGCGACTGTACCTTGGTTTCAAGGGTTTTGTACCTTGGACCTAAGTCAAAAATTTGTAGTTTATTTCTTATTTAATGAATATAATCCTTCTTTTTAAGAAATTTGTAATTACCTTATGAGATCTAATAGTGAAGTCTAATTGGAGTGATCTCCGAGCTCTTTGGAGTAGGTTTTAGCATAACTATTTTAAAACACTTATTTTGATCACAAAATTATCGATTTCACTTAAAATTAGCTTTAGTCATTAAATCAAATCTTACCCTGCTTTTAAAATGAAGATACTAATTAATTAAAGTTAGGAGAGTTATTTTTAGTCACTCAAGGTAGTTAAGTGTATCTTGGGTAGGGTCCAAGGTACGACGCTTTCCTTACGGTCTAAGGTCATATCATATGATTACAAAACTAATAATATAAGAAAAGACGCTACTTTTTGGGAGGTGTTGTCGAGATTCTTTATTTTGATTAATATTATATAATTATTTCCTAGTAAGTTCTCTTGATTTCAAAAACCAATAAACTCTGATTGAATGCACATGAAAATCTATAAAAGTTTTTATTGTCCAGTAATCGAGCAAGATCCAGTTTATGTAGTGAAAGAAGACAAGTATTGTCATTCAAAGAAATATCAAAGCACTTATCTTTCTGACAGTTGCTGAATAATTGATACTAGAAACTATGCATATTTGTTGTGAAAGGATGTCAGCCGCTAAATCTTTATTAAAAGCAGCATTGTATGAGCTGTTGGAAAGTACTTAAGTAACATTGACTTGTCTGACAAGTGTGTCCAAAAATTGAAACAAATGTGTTTTCGCCTTTATAAAACAGTGTCGTGCTAAAAACCGATTTAAAGAAAACTAAGTATGCGGTAAACATATTTACATATTCGAATGAAACAGTGTGTAAATTCATTCTTAGATTCAGAAAATCTTATTCGCATTTCCTTTCAATCGCAGTTTTGTTCTGTGTAAGACTGAAATAAAAAATTTAGAATTTCGAACTGAGGGAGAAAGATCCTCTTTACAGAAACTATTTTCGGACTATTTCTTGAACGTTTTAATATTCCAGCAAAAATAATCCTGGATTCTCCTTTGAGGAGTGGAGGTTTTGAAACGTACACTCATCATCCATTCCCAAATGGGGAGGAGGGATTCCTTTCCTCAAAAAATATCGATTATTCCTCTTTACGGACAGGTCCAGTTTCATAAGCCCATTGCATCGTCAGTTAAAAGACTGGATAAAAACGAAGCGTTTATGAGGGCTCTGAAGCCAGTTTTGCTATCCCTGGTGGTGGTGGGAATTCAGACCCCTGCATTCTTCAAAAGTCCGATCAAGAGAAACAACAACTTGAGCATCAAATGGTGGAACATTATAGCATTGATTTACCTCCATCTCTTCAGTCTGAAAACTATTACCACCATCGCCTTGACTAGCGGCGGCCTGGGGTTCTGGATGCAAATGTCGACGTTCGTGAGGTCCAGCGTCGCCACCATATCCGCCGACATCTACATAGCGAAGCGACGCAAGCTGTACCTCTTCATCCAGAACATGAACTACGTCTTCAACAGGCTAAGGGCGGCAGAGAGAAGGAAGTTTCAGAAAAAGGTGACCCGCCACAGCGTCCTTCTGTGGATTTTCGTGCTCCTGAACGCCGTCATGATGATAGTGAACGTCTACCAGCTGGGGATGGAGAAGTTCTTAGACGTCCATTTCTTCTCGGCTAGAATCAGATTCATACCGCCGACCTCCCAGTACGTCGTAGGCGGCATTCTCCTGGTCATACGACAGAGCATAATGTGGGGTACACTATCCTTCATGGTCATGCTATACGCGACCTTGTGCGACAGCATGAAGGTCAGCTTCAGGTCGGTCAACCAAGCCATTTCTCGGGTGTTCCATCAGAACCCGAAAACTCCGGAAGCTTCCGAAGTGAGGGAACTCCAGCAACACTACATCTACGTGGTGGACTTGCTGGCTCAGATGGACGACGTTTTCTCGCCTATCGTCTTTTTGTGGTCGTCGTCTTTCATCCTGAGCGTCTGCATCGACATCACGTTCGACATAGCCATGTACGGCGAGATGGGCACCGTTTCGTTCGTCGCGAGCATTCAGAAAATCGTCTTGCTCCTGGTGGCCTACATAGTGGTGGGGTCGTCGGCTGCTCTCGCTGTGGAAGAAGGGCAGAAGTCCCTTCCCTTGTTCCATAAAGTCACTGCCGACTTTGAAGCGGCGGGCGACGTGCACTTGTCGCAAGCCGTGCAGTTCTTCGCCGTGAAACTGAGTTCGACTCACGTGGCTTTGACGGGCTGGAGGTTTTTCGAACTCTCTCGCAGCTACATGCTAACGCTGTTCGGGATCCTTGGATCTTACATGATCATTGTTTTTCAGTTGAATCCTCATGCCATGTCGACCCTTATAGTAGGGTCTTGAATCAATTCAGCCCTAAATCTAGACCTAGTTCAAAAAATTTTGTGTTGTATTATTGAGTTGAAAAAAATTACGAAATGATTCTTTAAAATTCGCTGTAAGGACGTTCTGGTAGACCATGGATGAATTCATTGAGAAATTATTCCACTTTTGGGCGATTCCACCGTTACGTGTGTGACATTTGCACGCTGTTTCTTGGCAAATAACACTGAATGAATATTAATATGAAATTAGAAAAATACGTCTTTGTGTATTTTATCATGATATTAGAGATCATGTAGGCAAATTTTAGTCGTAAAAGTTTTATGATCAGAGATACTTCTATAATTTTAAATAAATTTTCAAAAGTAGCGTTACGTGCGTGACTCGGAAAACCTATGAATATGCTAAACCTCATCTTATTTTCCAATTTCGTGTGAAGTTTGAAAAGCAATTAATGCCTCAATTTTTTTGTGTGTACCTACATGGGTGCTACTTTGATATACCCCCCCAAAAATTACGCGCCAAATCTGGCACTCCCTACGGACTTTTTAGGTTTGCTGTTTCTTGTTTTTTGTGTATATGTAGTAGTAATGTGTAGCCTAGTGAATTACTGGAAAAAATTGAAATTTTCAACTTTAATAATTCCAAAACTAATGAGAATTTTCGGAAAAACTAAATTACAATATTTTTATAAAAAATATTTTTGTTCTTGGTTCAAATATCAAAGTTTTACTATGATTAGTTTTTCTGTTATATTCCAAAAACGTTTCAGCGATTTCATCGGTTCAACTGACCGGACATTTGATTTTTAGGTATAGTAAAACAGGTATTTTGCTTGGCGAGAAAAAAAGTCGCCAAATTTCCGATTTGGGGGTGTATATCAAAGTAGTTCCCCTACATGTGTTAGGTAATTAGGGGCCATTCATTATTTACTTAAGGAGGATTTTGGCAATTTTTGACCCCCTCGCCCTACCCCCATGTAAGGGTACGTAAGATATTTCAAACCCCTCCCCCTATTCTAACGTAAGATTCCATTTCGTTTTTCAAAATAATAAACTGTTAGAAAAGGATCAGTTACACTAAAACTCTCAGTTTGACGTATATCAAATATTTTTATTTTTCAACAGATAAGTAATATTCTTGCTATCAACTACATATAACAATTATATTATTATCTCTAGTCTTTGGAATACCATTTATCAGTAGAGCTTTATAAGTAAGTTTTTAAATAATCTTAAACATATATATCAGTTAAACAATATTCAAGCAAATAACACTTTTAAATCGTCTGGACTGAATGGGTTATAGTTAGCCATGTTGTCCTCTCAGAAGAAACAGTTGGTAATCCATCCGTTGCAATGGTAGATAGAACTTCATCCGGCACGTCTATTGGAACCTCGTCTTCTTCTAGCCACTCTACATCTTCACCACCGGTAGGAGGATGAATCGTACGGCACAGCAGTTTTTTGTCGAGCTTCGCAATTTTTGCTGCGATGCGTTGAGAGCGCCTGTATTTGCTGTTGGCGGACTCTCTACTCACACAATACTGTTGTTGGTGGAACTGAACAGCAAGATAATGCTCAACAGTTTTATCCAATAAAAAAGATACATCTGGATATACCTTCATTTTTATAAAAAAAAATAAAGCTTCGATTATATACCGAGATCGTCAGCATTTTTAAGTTTTTCTGGCGTTATTCAATAGTAATTTGATTAGAATAATTGGAATTTGTTTAAAGTAACTTGGAAAATCTTACGTAAGAATGAGTTTGACCTCACCACCTCCCAAGTAAGGCTAAGCGCGCACTAGAGACTTCCGTCACGGCGACTTAAAACACTAGTCACTCGAGAGCAATGCATTTCTATGGAGAGATTCTTGGCAATCGGCCAAGAGTCTCGTCGCCTGTGCGCTCGCTCTAGCTTCTTGCAATAGCCAGAGTGATAATTTTGTCTCTGTCGCCGTGACAAAAGTCTCTACTGCGCGCTTAGCCTAAGGGTATGTAGATATTTTTCCAACCCCCTCCCCCTCGGGACCCTTACGTAATTAATGAAAGGCCCCTTATCCCATACAATATTATTTTTTTAATTATACATTGCCTGTAATAAATTAAAATATTTTCGTTATGTGTGTGACCAAAGAGAGTTACGTGTGTGACCATGCGAAATTCGTCTGCCAAAGTCATTCAAAAAGTAAACAAAAAACATTAATTGTACTCAATTTTACAACAATATGAACTTGGGTTCTTAGTGATTTACAATGGTTGGAGGCAGTGTTATTCCTAGAGTTTTTTTTTGAAGGAGTAAAAATACTCCTTGACTTTTTTAGGAGGAGGGAAATTCATTTATGAGGAGTGAAATACTGAAATAGCATAAACTACCTATACAGAGACAAATTTTCAATAAAAAAAAACGTTTACCTTTTTAATGGACAAAATGAAATAGGAAAAAGGAGGATGCTATTTCGGTTTTTAACAATTATAGCATTTATCATATGTTAAGTATAATTAGAAAATATTAAACATCACAAATAAAATAATTTATTTTACATTAAAAATTCTTAAAAATTTAATCTCCTTTTCTCTGATTTTACCACAATGTGTTACAGCTTTTTCAAAATTAAAGTCACAAAAAAACATTTATACGGTTGCATTATAACTCTGATTTCCTTTTTCCCCGCTGAGATCAGTTGGTGTTTTGAGAAGAAAAACAATATTTGTTGATTTCGGAAGGGCGCTATGAATTTTTTAAGCTAAACCTTTGTTAAAAGTTCAAAGCGTGGAAATACGCCTGGCTACTTTTTAAGGCGTATTTCTGTTTTTAAATGCGTGGAATACGCTCTCAGAGGCGTTAAAAATATCTCTGGTTGGAGGCATTAACTTTTTTAATTTTTGAGCTCTTGAGTAAAACCGAATTTCTGGATGATCTCATATCTAATATTTTACTTAAGGGACCATAATAGAAACTTCTAATTCTGCTCCACATAGATGTGTGGATATGACTTCTCCTACATATTGTTCTCCATCATAACTTAACACCACTCACCCACTTGTAGATTATTTACCCCATTTTTATCATTGTAAGTTACTGACAAGAATTCGGGATACATTTAACATCAACATCTGTGTACTATTGTTCAATTTACCCGTTTAAGCTGACATTACATGCATCTTTTGAATACCGGGAATATTCTGTACATCTTCCCAGGGACTATCCTTGTTTATCTTTGCTTCAATGTCATCCTTATTTATTAAAAATATATTGGTCGAATGCATAAGTTCTTATTAAATTGAAAAATTTAACTGAACATTAGTTTTTCCAGATTTAGACATGTTTTTTTTTCTCACAAGAAGTATGTAACATACCACAAGTAAGTAAATTTATATCCCATTATGTTTTTGCGAGATAAATTTCTTGCAGAAAAAGGGATTACATACCACATGCTCCCTCTTAACCCTTAACCATGTAGTTATAAACCATATGCGCAATATTTTGATCCAGCATGCTACAATTTCTTCTTCTCAGATAAAAAACCAATCAATTCAAAATAGAATTAAAATTAATTAAAACAACATTGCATTCATTTTATATCTGTAATTAAGTAGGTAAGAATTCGGGGATTTTTTTTCGTTTTGGTATGGAAGTAAATAATTCTTAAATTATATTATTTTTACTTCTTTTATACTCACAGATGTATAGTTAAGTACCAGCACAAGTGTTTTCTTGTGATTATTCTAAATCTTTCATAGAAACACTTTAAGTGCAATGATCCAATATGTCAATTTGTATAGAAAATTTTTCAAAAGCGTTACGTGTATGACCGATTTTTGAAAGACCTGATAATTTGTTTCTATTTTATGAATAAAGATGAAAGTCAAGGTATATGTGAACCATATATCAAGTTAATTTATAATACGAGATATTTTTCTTTTATTCCTATTGTTTGACCCTGGAAAAAACTTAACTACTTTTTGCGTTACAAGTATGACCGAAAAATGGCGTTTTTATTTTGGGGGTTTAAAACCTAATTAAAAGATTTTATTGAAAATACCATGGCATGTAATTCTAGATTACAGTGGGGTATGAGTATAGAAATGATATTTGTCAGTTTTTCCAATGAAAAAGTAAAAGTAAATAAGAAAAATAGTTTTGAAATTTATCACCTCAAAGCCTTTTTTCGTCCTATTTAAGTGCTGTCAAAAATAGCCAAAATCTGATAAAAAAAAATCAAAACCGATGCTGAAATAGAAAGGAATGGACATTTTTCAAAAATTAAGATTTTTTCCATGCTATGTGGAAAATATTTTTCAGTTTGCCAGGACCACTTTTTGTGGAATCGCCCTTTTTTTGGATATACCATTACTTTTAATATTAAAAGAAAGCGTAGGAGAGTTATCCCTCCCCTCAAGCTTGCCCTTTTAGGGTCTTGCTTCAAATCACCCATGTCGTAGACTAGAATTTTAATTAATAAAAACACTTCCTGCTTCCTATTTTTTCTTTAATTTCAATTCTATGAAGATCCATCATAAATATAAAAAGCAATAATGCAAAGAGAATAAAGAGCTCGAAGAAAAATAAATAAAATATTTTAGAGAGATAGTCCAGTAACTTTGTCGTCTGAAAGCATGGGGTCGTATGCGTCAAATCCGGTAGTTCTGATTTTTTGCAGACTTGTTTATGATGTTGGCCCAATGAATAATCCAAGTTTTCGACCTCGAGCGCCGAACGCAACTTAGTCAAAAATCGAAAAAACCGCGGAAAAATCGAGTTTTTTTCAAATTTTGGCAATTATAACCCTAAAGAACTAGTTTTTGAAAAAACTTTCTTATTACAAAGTTAAAGAAAACAAAATTTCCTACAAAATGCACTAATCAACTTTGATTTTCTGAAGAGTGGTTTTGAAGCTAGAGCGCGCTGAAAAACATCGATTTTTTGCCTTTCCCCCAAAAAAAGGAAAACGCGCACTTCTACCCTCTACAAAATGAAAACTATTCATGTTATCAACAAAAATGTTATTCCACGTGAAAGAGCATTTAATTTTCTATAAATAACATGCTTTAAATTGTCATTTTTTTAGAAGGGGGGAGGGAGGAAAGCAAAGATCGATAATAAAACTCTCGCGCCTCGCAGACCAAACGGACTTACGCGGTTGTTAATCTGCAATCTGCGCTTTATTTCCGGTATATTACCAATAAAATGGGTTGTTTTAGATTCATTGATGACTAAGCATGCTTATAAAAATAAATTTTTAAATTTATTTATGAAATATTGGGCGTTTAAGGCGGAATTTCGAACAATATTTCAAGTACATATATTAAATTATGGGAGTGTTTTAATGAATGAATTTATATGTTTTTTGCATCGCTAAATCCGAATTTAAAGTTTATTTTCATTTTGAAAGTCATCTTCACATCAAAAATTGCAAAGAATCTCAAATTTTTGCCATTTTGTTAAGTTTTTCATCGATTTTCGAAACAAATATTCATTTTACGAGACATTTCACGAAACCAGAGTAAAGAACGTAAAATTTCCTACCAGATACATTGGTTCATTTTTCTTTTGCGATCAGCGGTGTAAGTTTTATAGCGTTTTGAAAAAAGCAAGTTTCCTGTTTTTGTGTGAATTCAGGAAACAGCAGTAATTTAGCGCGCTCCAGCATCAATACCTTTCATCATAAAATCAAAGTTAAATAATGCATTTTGTAGGAAATTAAATGTACTTTCATATGGTATAAACTATTTCTCGGTATCTTGTATTTAAGTAGAGCTGTAGTGGGGTAAATCGAACATTCACCACTTTTTGTAGAAAAACAAAAAAAATCGCCACACTTCAAAACGCCATAAAACGTACATCGCTCATTGAAAAAGAAAAATGAACCAATGTATCTGATAGGAAATTTTACGTTCTTTAATTTGGTTCCTTGAAATTTTTCTTAAAAGGAATATTTGTTTCAAAAATCGATGAAAAACCTAACGAAATGGCAAAAATTTGAGATTTTTTGCAATTTTTGAAATGAAGATGACTTTCAAAATGAAAATAAACTTTAAATTCGGATTTAGCGATGCAAAAAACATATAAATTCGTTCATTAAAACACTCCTATAATTTAATATATGAATTTAAAATATTGATCGAAATTCCGCCTAAAACGACCAATATTTCATAAATAAATTTAAAAATTTACTTTTTTAAGCATGCTTAGTCATCAATGAATCTAAAAGAACACATTTTATTGGTAATATACCGGAAATAAAGCGCATATTGCAGATTAACAACCGCGTAAGTCCGTTTGGTCTGCGAGGCGCGAGAGTTTTATTATCGATATTTGCTTCCCTCCCTCCCCCTTCTAAAAAAGGACAATGTAAAGCACGTTATTTATAGAAAATTAAATGCTCTTTCACGTGGTATAAAATTTTTGTTGATAACATGAATAGTTTTCATTTTGTAGAGGGTAGAAGTGCGCGTTTTCCTTTTTTTGGGGGAAAGGCAAAAAATCGATGTTTTTCAGCGCGCTCTAGCTTCAAAACCACTCTTCAGAAAATCAAAGTTGATTAGTGCATTTTGTAGGAAATTTTGTTTTCTTTAACTTTGTAATAAAAAAGTTTTTTCAAAAACTAGTTCTTTAGGGTTATAATTGCCAAAATTTGAAAAAAACTCGATTTTTCCGCGGTTTTTCGATTTTTGACAAAGTTGCGTTCGGCGCTCGAGGTCGAAAACTTGGATTATTCATTAGGCCAACATCATAAACAAGTCTACAAAAAATCAGAACTACCGGATTTGACGCATACTGTAATGTGTAAAGTTACTGGACTAAGAGAACAATACTAAGAATAAAATAAGTAAAAAAAGATTTTTTAAAAAATGCTTTTATTGAAGTGTTCTAAAAAGTCAAAAATAATTTTTTCTGTTTGACAAATAATTTATTGGGAATTAGAAAATAACTTTTTGGTAAGTAAAAAAACTTATTTTCTAATCACTAAAAATAAAAGCGTGGGCGCTAGTAATTTTTTATATTTAATTTTTTTTACAGGACAGTAACACTAACATCCCTGCCAAACGGGTATTCGAACCCCAGACGTATGGCTTTGCAGTCAGATGTTTTAACCACTAGGATATTACATCGGCGATTATGTATAATTTTACATAAATAAAAATACCCAATAGAGAATTTAAAGTGAATCCATCCCACCCAAACCTCATGAATGAGAAATTTGTAAATTTAACCTCATAGAACATGGAATAAAGAACTTAGAATCAATAGTGAATTAAGAATCACTAGCGCCCACGCTTTTATTTTTAGTGATTAGAAAATCAGTTTTTTTACTTACCAAAAAGTTATTTTCTAATTCCCAATAAATTATTTGTCAAACAGAAAAAATTATTTTTGACTTTTTAGAACACTTCAATAAAAGCGTTTTTTAAAAAATCTTTTTTTACTTATTTTATTTTCTACTTTTTAGTCATGGTATTTTTTAACAAAAACTCACAAGAAAAAATGTATTTATTTCAACCATATTTAATCTCATGTTAGGATGGAATTTTAGTTTCATGCATAACAAAAATTTTTCACTTATCTGACAAAGTAGAAAAATCCTCTGACGACTCAGCAGGGCAATCAACTCCAAAGTTAATTAAAATCTATTTAATATTGCTGGGTACGTTATAATTAGTGATGGGCAGGTATCGATACCAAATACTTAAGTACTCGATACCTATAGGTATCGAGTGTATTCGATACCCACAAAAGTATCGATATACTTTATTGACATATTTCGTTTTAAATTTTTCAATGAAGTAATCTTTATAATACCTACTGTAGATCAAACGCAGCCTGTTTCCGTTTTCATTTTGCAACGCTCAAACCCAAGTCGTTATCATCCGCGAGAGAAATTTGACGCGGCTAGGTTTTTCCCCCGCCAAATCCTTCGCCTCTATCCACCTCCAGGCCCGTAGCTACGGGGCTTTTTGATGGATCGCTTTCGGTTTTTTGAATATTAGTCTGATTATGGATAGGCCCTAAAAAAATTGTCCCTTCAGGTTCATTTCCCGACATTGAAAAAACGTACTCGATACCTAAAAGTACTCGATACCTATAAGTATTCGATACCAAAGTATTCGATACCTATAAGTATTCGATACCAAAGTATTCGATACCTAAAATTATCGATTTTGCCCATCACTAGTTATAATAACAGAGCTGAGCGGGAAATATACTTCGCACAAAGAATATACTTCCTCGCATCCGCTCACTCGCCGATGAAATCCATTGATATCAAAAAGATTCACAAGAAAAAGAAAAGCATTCAATAAAATAAAATAAAAATAACCATTCGTAAGCCCAGACAAAAATAAAACTCAGAAAGAGTGTGTTTGTATGAAGGAGCAAACAGTATTATCAAGTTAGTGTTTTCAGAAGTCCATAAATTATAAAAGTAGAATATTTTTCTTCTCTCGCGCCAATTTTCGGCGATTTCTCGCTCTTCTGGCGATTTCTTTCTCACGGTTATTATCTTAAAAATCGCTAATTATCTTAATTGGAAGGTAAGAAATCACGTTTTGAAGATTGAATATTGTAGTCATATACCCTAATATATTATCTTACAGGTTTTGGGAGCCATTGGCATAACGGAAGTGTCTCAAATTTGAATTAAACGGATAATTAAAAACACTCGTTAATTACCTTAATTACGGAGGTTTTGACTAGTTGATTATTGAGTATTGCATCTTCATCGGTTTAACACCATGGTGCAAAGTTTCAGAACTTTATATCGTTTGGAAGTGCCTGAAATTTTATGTACAAGACTTTGTAAAATAAAAAAGTGGTTAATCGTCTGTAATTATCGTAATTACTGGGCAATTCTCGTTTTGACTTTTGAATATGATGAAGTTATGCCTTATAAACAATTGTGCACGGTTTAGGGAGAATAGCCCCTTGGGAAAGGTCTCAAATTCTGGTTTTTCTGTTAATTAAAAATACTCGTTAATTAACTTAATCCTTTGGTTGTTTGACTAGATAATGGTTGGATATTGGAGTGTCATGAGGGTTACACCGATGTGTAAAGTTTTGGGGCCCTGACATATCGGGAAGTGCCCGAAAATCGAGTTTTAAAATTCCACCTGTAAAACGCCGCCAAAAGCAAGTAGAATAAAAGCTTTTAAAAATAGTTGAGAATGAGAAGCAGGGGTTTACCTATAGGCGTCGGTGGTGTTGCTCATCACCGATGGCATCACGCCCGAAGGAACCTTGAAAATTTTCAGATGAAAAAGAAAAACTTGATGCTAAGCTGCTGCAGAAAATCAGGTTTATGGGTGAAGTTTGGGAGTGCGAAGCATTTCAAAAAAAGGCATGACATTGATAAAGATAATATGCCCAAATACTGAAATCCATAGCAATCAGATGATTGGCCAACCATCACATTTTTACAAACTGCAAAGTATCTCAGCTTCTTAAAGGAAACGGAAATTTTAAAACTTATTTAAACAGATTCCATTTAAGTTTAATATCTCACTGTACAGGCACATAGGTGGAAATCAAGACGTCGACCATATCCATGGGCATACCCAGCAAAGGGCAGTTGCCCGCCCCTAAGAAAACGGAAATTTTTTTTAGTTAATCAGAGTAGAAATTAGAAAAGGCAAAAATTTGAGTTCCGAGCCTTCTCCTTGGGGCATGAACAGCACGATCCCCACCACGGACGCTAAACTCTTTTATGACTTCTTAATTATTCGTGTGCGTCCTTTTCAGGTCATCTTTAAAATTATGTGGATCCCTTTATAATTATCCCTCACTATTTTTTTTATTTTTAAGAGGTAATGTTGTTTTTATATTTACCAATAAAAGTGCGGGGAGAAATGTTTATATTTTTCTTAATTGGATAATTACTTATTTTTGATGTTAAGTATCTTGGTTACAAGAGACAATATCCCATTTTAGACTAGCAGTTAATATTAATGCCCTTGTATGCTTTTAAAATCTATGAAACGTCAATTCCTTTTGAAAACTCTCCTCTCTCTCTCCGTATATTTCGTAGTGTTCTGGGATTGCTCCGCGCACAAAGTAGTCCACTGAAAATAGAGTTGAACCTCAAACAAATTGCAATAGAAGGTTTCTCAACGGTTTTCACTTAGAAATGACCTCAATAATAACATACTAAAAATCGGCCAAAATTGGCCGGGGGGAAGTTTAATTTTTTTCAAATTTTTAAAAAATGGCTGAAAAAAAATTAAAAAAAAACCCAAAACAATAATATAGACATGTGATACATGTTTATAGGTTATTTTTGAGTGCTGAAACCGAATATTGCATTTAGTTTGGAAAAAAGATTGAAATTTCAATTTTTAAAATTAATTTGAATAATTAGCTATATGAAAAAATTAAAAAAAACCCTAAAAACCTAACAAAAACATCCAAAGAGATAAATCCAACGGTTTTCATTTAGATATAACCTAAATATTAACATACTAAAATTTAAAATTTTTACGAGTTAAAGAAGTAAAATTTTTTTCCAAATTTCCATTTTTTTTTTTGCGAAAAATGCATTTTTTTTTCAAATTTGTGCAAAAAACTTTAGAGGCTTTTGAAAAGGTCATTTTTTGGTGGATATTGTCCACAGATAGTTATATAATGGAAAACCGGTGGAATTGACCCTCAATGAATTAGTTAATTATTTTATTTAAAATTTTGAAATTGGTAAAATGTAGTACAAATGTGAAAAAAGGTAATACTTTGGCATATTTACATCAGAATTTAAAATAATTAACTAATTCATTGAGAGTCAATTCCACCGGTTTTCCATTATATAACTATCTGTGGACATTATCCACCGAAAAATGACCTTTTCAAAAGCCTCTAAAGTTTTTTGCACAAATTTGAAAAAAAAATGCATTTTTCGCAAAAAAAATGGAAATTTGAAAAAAAATTTAACTTCTTTAACTCGTAAAAATTTTAAATTTTAGTATGTTAATATTTTGGTTATATCTAAATGAAAACCGTTGGATTTATCTCTTTGGATGTTTTTGTTAGGTTTTTAGGGTTTTTTTTAATTTTTTCATATAGCTAATTACTAGAGATGGGTAAAACCGTTATTTTTTAATAACGTTAAATAAAGATAGTTATTTTCAAATAACGTTATTTAATAACGTTATTTTTTAATCACGCAGCCTTTTATGTAATAGATTCAAAAGCACCAAATCATACAGCCTTCACTCAACTAAAGAAGATATCTGGTCAAACAAAAGAAAATATTCTCAGGAAATTTTCACTTTCTTCTTTAATGATCAAATTTCCTTCAAAGGAAAGACACAATGGAATTGGAGGGAACACCCCCGCATTCTTTGTCCTGACCATTCCGGCGGGGTGCGCGCGGTCATCTCAGCCCAGCGAGCCGACCCGCCGTTCAAGGCATTGAAGGAAGGCACCGAAGAAAAGCTGCTAAAACTAGGGCGGGTTTACATGCAGTTACTTAACGACGCGATCGGTCAAAACTTCCCGATAGATAACGAGCTCGAGTTGCATCGTTGTAGCGCCAAGAACCAACCGTATCAATCAAACCGATAAAAAATTTTCTACCCTACCCTATGCCCTTGAAGCAACGTCTCACTCGCGTCGTATCTGACTTTAGTGATTTTTGAAACTTAGCAATCCTTGTCCATCGCCAATAGTTTTATTCGAAATTCACAAATACGAAGATAGTAGTATTTATAACACTTCGAAGAGGAAACATATTCGATTATTTTCAGAAAATTTGAAATTAAATGTGGATTTTAGCTGTCTTATTAATGAGCGGACTCTCACGTTGATCGCCGAAACCAATAATCTGTGTTTTAGCAATCTAAATGCATCACCTTAATTTCTATGAAAAATGCCTCGTGTATTATTTTTAACAGGACTAAGTACATTAACAAATTTAAGAATGCGAATATTTACTGAAAATATTAATAAATTAAATAAAAAACGCATAAAGGAATTAAATAGAATTATCGTAGCTTCAACTCGTCTCGTGAGCTATATTTACAATATGCATCGAAGCAATTTCATTTGCGATACACGCAAATGTCGGTAATTTAAAAGTAAATAACAAATTTTAGGAGATTATTTAAAAATTTTCGGCAGGTGTGTTTTTCAAACTTAAAATAATATCGAATAACTAGCTTCAATTCAAACTCACTAAAAATCATACGTTTTTGTAAAGAACGAAATAATTTTTGAAATTTAAAATAATCATAAAAAAAAGTCAAAAGAATCAATTTTGATTCAACAAGCAAAAAAGTTAAAGCTATCGAGAGTAGCGGAACAAAATACCAAAATTAACACAAGGAACGAAATAACAAATTAACACAAGGAACGGAATAACAAAATTACCGCAAGGAACGGAATAACAAAATTAACGAGAGGAACGAAATAACTAGAGCAACGAAAATTAACGAACGTGGAAAATAACGGATCAAAAATGCCTGTGGTATTTTTAACTCGCGTTAAAAATACCGAGAGGAACGAAAATAACGAAGCTGGTAAAATACCGATAATACCGAAAATAACGTTACTGACAGCGGACAGCGTATCGTTCTCGGGGTTATTCTTATCTCTATCTAGAATTAACAAGGTGAAACTTTGGGAACAGTCCCTAAATTGATGTTCTCAGAGCGGAGGCGCGTTCGGTGGGGTTTTTTTTCACTATCTCTCTCGTACAGTCATGAATGTTTTTTTTATTCGACATTGGGGGTTATGCTTATATTAAATTCTTGATTAGTCTGGTCCTGCCATTTTCGCTTTTTGAGGCTTGGAACCCGGGAAAATTTTGATTAATTTTCAATGGAAATTAGCGGGTAAATTAACGAGATACATTATTTTGGGGTAACGTTATTGCCGTTATTTTTCGATAACGTTATTTGATAACGTTATTAGTTATTCAACCCATCTCTACTAATTACCTATTCAAATTAATTTTAAAAATTGAAATTTCAATTTTTTTTCCAAACTAAATGCAATATTCGGTTTCAGCACTCAAAAATAACCTATAAACATGTATCACATGTCTATATTATTGTTTTGGGTTTTTTTTTAATTTTTTTTCAGCCATTTTTTAAAAATTTGAAAAAAATTAAACTTCCCCCCGGCCGATTTTGGCCGATTTTTAGTATGTTATTATTGAGGTCATTTCTAAGTGAAAACCGTTGAGAAACCTTCTATTGCAATTTGTTTGAGGTTCGGCCCTATTTTTCGCTATTTTCAGTGGACTAAAGGAAAACCGCCGGCTTCAAATGTGCGCTACTGCGCATGCATATTTAGCCTCCTCTTTACTCTTTCCTCCATGTTCAGATCAGTGGTTCCCAACTCAAATATGTCTGCGGACCACTTCACTTAAATTTGAACCTCGGGCGGACCATCCATATGCCCAACTTTATCCTTAAAAATATTTACCTTTTTTCAATGTATTTGACTTTTTTTCTGAAGTAAGGGAAACCGAGTCTTAAGTACATTTTTCTTAGTGGAAATGCAAGTCAAATAATATATTAAACTTAAAAGAAAAATTCCATTTGAATTTTACATCCAATTATTAAAAAGTATACCTTTTATAAAAAACATTTAACCATTTTTATCAAGCTCTCACTGAATTCAATGAATAAAATAGAATCCATTATTGAAAAGAGGAGTATTTCACCAGTCACTTTTCCAGACTATCCCCTGTACCTTTTGACAAAAAAAAGTTGAAATGTTGGGGATTTTCAAAAAAGTATTACGCAAGATCCCTAATTTGTGGTACCGCAAGGGGGAATGGGGGTTCTCCCCCAGAAAATTTTTTGAAATTTGACTAGTAAAAGTAGGGTTTTAACTCATTTTGAGAACCTTTTTGGGTCCAAGGGGAACACTTTTCCAGACCATCACTTTTTGTTTTTCCAAATTTTTCTGGGGGAGAAAATTTTTTGAAATTTGACTAGAGTAAAAGTAGGATTTTAATTCATTTTGGAATCCTTTTTGAGTCCAAGAGGGGCACTTTTCAGACCATCACTTTTACCTTTTAACAAAAAAAATGTCAAAATGTCCGGGATATTCAAAAATGTATTACGTTAGATCCCCTTGTCCCCACTGGGAGGTATAGGGGGACTTAGAAATTTGACTTGTTAAGGTTGTTTTAACTCGTTTTGGTGAATGTTCCAAGTCATCTTTGTTCAAAGACAGTCACTTTAGCCACTTTAAAATTAATGAACTCGTTTCGTTTAATAATGAGAGAAATTTAATCTCATAAGCACTTCGAAAATCCCTCGAATAAGTTCACGACCACCATAGCTACTGCTGTAATGAAAATGAACCCGGGCCAGCATATTCGCACATCCCAACGGTTCGGTCCTGACGAGCTTAGTGCGCATGCTCGGGGAGAAAAAAAGGATCTTCTTCGGATAATTGCTATCATTAATGAATCCCCGCTGGTGCAGTGGTAGAGTGCGTGCTAAGCATGCGGTAGGTCGTGGGTTCAATCCCCGATTTATTGCTTTATTAAAATTTCTAAAAAAACCAGCTAAAATAAGTCCACACGCATGCGCACTAAGCTCGTCAGGACCAAACCGTAGGGATGTGTGAAAATGCACCCGGCCACCAGCGTGTTCCGACTTCCGACAAAGTTCTTCATTATAGAAATTAAAGAAATTTTATAGTAATTTTTATTTTAAAAATATTTTAGAAAATTTAAAATTTTAATTTCAAATTTTCGTTGCAACAAATATATTTGGGGGGACGGTAAAAATATTCCGGGGGCGGCGCGCCGATGAAATTAAAATCCCGCCCGATAAAAGTTCCATATCCAATCAGGAATCATTTTCGACATTTCGCCCTCTCTGATTGGCGGTTGCGTCCTCGAGAGAAGAAAACTGCCACTTGGACCACAGAGTATAGAGCTTAACAGAGTGTTCATCTCCATAGACCAGAGTTTCTCAAACTGTGGGTCGCGACTCACTGGTGGGTCGCCAGTCAGTTTTTGGTGGGTCGCGAGAAGATTTTTAATTTTTCACAAACGGTGTTATTGACTTTTGAATTATCAAACTATTAGTTGAACTTTTGAAATTATCAAATTACCATACTATAGTAAAAAGAATAAAAATTTGAAGAAAAACTACACTACTTGGAGTGGAACGGAAAAGGCAATTAATGTAAATGCGTACTATGTGTGTCACTTTAATGTGCCGATAATGCAAATCTAGTCGGTTATTATCAAATAAGATTTGAAAAAAATATTTAGCGTTTCTCCCCATCCACACTGGGGGGGTCAATGCAAATTTTAAGAATTTTTTTGGGAAATGATGCAACTGATGTAATTTATCCCATATTGCTAAAAAACAAGTTAAAACCATGTTTTAAGGGTCAAATTTTAAAATTTTCTCTGGGGGAGTACCCCTAGACCCCCCTTTTTACTGTAGGGATCATTGTTATACCACAATTAAACTATTTCCTACATTTGTAACTAAATAGTTAGTGAACACGGAACACCCCCAGTCAGAGAAGTTAAAATTCTGTGGGGAGGGGGCATGAGATAATTATCTCAGTTCAGTTAATTATAAATAACTGAAGTAGGTGGGTCGCGTTAGATTTTGTTTCTCAAAAGTGGGTCGCGATGTTAAAAAGTTTGAGAACCCCTGCCATAGACGCTAAATGGCAACTTTTTTAACAGGGCTTTTCCCATAGACAAATCTCCGGACACAGGACCCGCCTCCTTACCTCTTATAGCTCCACCTCCCACCTGTCACTCACCCACTGAAGCTGCCTTCAAGTCGGCAGTGTCGGCAGTGGAGGGAAAATCTCTTTTTTCCCCATTCGCTATAGCGCTCTGGGGAAAGGAATCTATAGCTTAAAAATAATAAATCTTTATAAAATAATAATAAAATAAATAAATAATAATAAAATTTAATAGCTTTTAAATAAAATAATAATAGCTTTTAGAAATAAATAAATCTGTAAAATGAAGTAGGGAAATTAATTACCTACTTTAGGGAATTGTTCTACGATCTACGGGAAAAAGGGAAAAAAGAGCAGCGCCGATAAAATCAAAATGCAACGCCTGATAGAAGTTCCATATCCAATCAGGATTCACTTACGCATTAAGCTTTTTCTGATTGGCTGCTAGTGAACTGAATTATAATCTGCGAGCTGAATTAAATTAATGACCTAAAGAGGAAAACCGCCGTTTGGTATCTCTGTAAGCTCAATACTCTGTGACTTGGACTCTCTGTTAGCTCTTTACTCTGTGGGCTTTACCACAGAGTACTAGAACAGAGAGTCCGTCGCCATAGGCGCTAATGGAAATCGAAACGTTGGATGGGTTGGGTGGCGCTGCGATCGCATAACGTCACGAGAGGCGGGACGGAAAAGCCTGATTGGTTGAGAAAAACTTTTTCCTTCTCCTTCGAAATAGAAGATTGCGTGACAACCAATCACAGGTTTGATCTCTCTGTCAATCATTTATAGTTCCTCGTGGCGCCCTCAAACCCATACAACTTTTGAATATATCGTGTTGGACCCTCTGTTAGGATTTTTCTCTGTGGGCTTTACCAAGTACATTTTCATAGACTTGTATAAATGTATAGAAGAGGATAATACTTCACAAATGATGATTGATAATAAATTAAAAATTCTACCACTCGTACTCGAACACCCGATTATAATTAATGGCACAAGTTTAGAACTGCTGATGGTTGGCGAGTTTTAGCTATTTGGCGCCATATTTAGAAGCCACATAATTCATTTAACATTAGTTGGGGTTACTATATATTGATTTTTATCGCTAAAAACTTGGCGCATCAGCAGTTCTAAACTTGCGCCTAAATAATTTCCCTAGCAGCCAATCAGAGAAGGCGAAATGAGAAAGCGATCCCGGATTGGATATAGAACTTGGTATTTTATTTCATCAGTGTCTGCTCTTTATTTCCCTTCACTCCCGATATGGATTTGATTTGAGTGACCAGGGCCGGACTGGCTAGCAGTGGGCCCCGGCGGGCAAACTTCATGTTGGGCCCCCTTTTTTTTCTTACCATTTCTTCTGACATACTTTTTATCTTATAAATTTTTAATTTGCATTTTGATGCACTTAATATGGAGCAAATTGTGAATGGTAGAGTTGCAAGTAAAAATTGGGGATGTGGAAGTCCTCCCCCTAGAAAAGTTTCGGAATTTTCACCCTAAAAACAGGGATTTCACTTTGATACATCTATTTTAAATTAGTTTTCAGAGTTCTGTCTTATTTTTGTGCATTTCAGATCATAATTTGGGATAACACCCCCTAACAAGGAGAAATTGGTTTCAAGAATTTGGTTTTTGGGGGACTAAGAAGTTTCAAATCAAACTGAATCTTCTCAATGAACATAATGTTTAAGAGGTTGTGAATAATCTTCCACTTAAAGGGGGGTTTGGGGGTCCTCCCCCAGAAAATTTTTTAAAATTTATGTCTAAAAAGCAGGTTTTCAACTCGTTTTTGGTACATTTAATCCGAATTTCGAACGTATATTTCCAAAAATTTAATAGATTTTTTTTCATTCTGACGAAGTTATTATAAAAAGTTGTAAATAATACACTCTCAAGTACCGAAGTCCAAGTAACAAGTCTAGGGCCCCCCAGAAAATTTCTGAAAATTGGACCCTAAACCACAGAAACACGGTTTAATTTGAAGAAATTCTACATTTCTTGGGGCCCCCTTGGGCCACCGGGCCCTATTGCTTCTGCCCCCTTCTCCGCGACCTTCCCACTATTTGAATTTCTAGAATTTGAATTTATTTTTGAAATATCCAAGGTTTTATTAGGGCCCCTATTCATATGGCCCCCGTCTGGGTGGCGATCGCCACCCCGCCACCTGGGCCAGTCCGACCCTGTGAGTGACAACCAGTCACAGTCAGTGGGCGAATGACAGAGCACTGTGACAGAGACGTAGCAGGAGTGACGTGGAACCGTTGAACTACTATAGGAGGCGGTTCGAAGTACTTTAAGTTGTCTGTGGGGAAACTTTTAAAAAGTCTATGTTAAAGTGTCTATGGAGATGAATCCTCTGTTCAGCTCTATACTCTGTGGCCGTAGTAAAGTCACGAGAGGCGGGGGGGGAAAGCCTGATTGGTTGAGAAAAACTTTTTCCTTCTCCTTCGAAAATAGAAGATTGAGTGACAGCCAATCACAGGTTTGATCTCTCTGTCAATCATTTAGTTCCTCGTGGCGCCCTCAAAAACAATCAACCAACCAATCAAATCATCAATATTTAATCAATCAGTCAGAATTAGAATAACTGCGACTGTTCAACTTATCGGTTATTTATTTACAAGTGATCAGGGCCTCTTCTAAAATTAGATATCTAGTTAATTTGAATTTATTGGATGCTTTAGCACAACATGGAGGACGAACCTTTTGATTATTTATTCAAAATCGTCATGATTGGCGATTGTGGTGTAGGAAAAACATGTGTTGTTCAACGATTTAAATCAGGTACTTACGTAGAGCGCCATGGAAACACAATCGGCGTGGATTTTGCTATGAGAACTTTGACTGTTAACAAAAAAAGAGTTAAGGTAGGTAGTATAATTTTAAAATAAATATATATTCTGTATTTTAAAGATGCTTCTTTTCGTTAAAACCAGTATATGACCCTATTAGAGGAAAACACCCGAGTCTTGTTATAATATGATGAAAAAGCTATGCATTACTATTAGTGAAGCAAAAAGTAGACCAATAACCTAAACAAAATTAGACCATACAGAAACTATAAGATCATACAAGTTTCATTTTTTAGGAATTCTCCAGTGTACGGGTCGTTGAGTTCGAGTGTTATGGTCCACTGATGGGGACGAATAAGCCTGTTTTACTCAAATATACAGCTTAAACTTAAAATTTAAGTAACTATTAAACTGGTCATCTGCATTTTTTGAAAAAATTGCTACACTGGGGGAAAATGATGGCTTAAAGTTCGGTCTTGAAACTTTTGAAGAGTGGCACCCATGGTAATGAGGGACCTAAAAATAGTGCTGTATTGACCAGGGCCGTAACCAGACTTTCATTTCGTGCGGGGAGTTGACTCAACATTATTTTTAAGGTACCCCCTAACGAATCCGTAAAGTTTTATATCACTGAGAGATATGACTGGTTTCGAGTATTCTGGTCCACTTATGTGGGTGAATAAGCCTTTTTACTCTGATACAGCTTTAACTAAAAATTTATGCTGCTCATCTGCAGTTTTTGAAAAATCTGCTGGGAAAATGATAATTTAAAGTTCAGTCTTGCAATTTTTAAAGAGTGGCACCCATGTGTTTAATGGAAATAAGCAAAAACTTATTAAATAAAAAAGAAACCCTTTATTTTTTATAATACCCCTAATCTATTTAATACCTCAAAAACAACTTTTAAATATGATGTCCACTCGCCTAACTTTTATTGAGGCAAACAAATTGTTGACACTGTCATTAAAATAAGGATTAATACTTATAATATTTTTTTAATTAAGAGCATGACAAAAGCATTGGATCAGTCCTCCCTCATACTGCTTGTTAGAATCCATTATCTATTGTGTATCCATTTATATTTGTTGTAAATATCATTCTTTAATTTCCTTCAAGTCTATCTTTTTCTGGTAAATTTGACATTGTTCAGATGAGGTGTTGGTTTTCTATACTTGATCAGAAAATTGATTGTGAAAAATGCAGGTGATATGTAATGTTCAAGATCTATAATTTTACTCAACGCCACTTTAAAAAAAATATAACCAATAACAAAATAATTCATTATATTATAAATTAGTTGACAAGAAAATTTTAATTTTACTTTAAAAAAGTTCTTATCTCCTTTTCCAGGCCACAAAAAAGCAAGCTAATCCTCAAAACTGCAAGCCCTGGCACGTAATATCTGTGCGGATGGGGATCTCATGCGCATTGCCTTTAGCTCAAATGTCATTGTTTTTGTCATTCTCATTGTTTTTTGGTCACACGAGCGAATAAGGGTAGAAAAATACCAAGTTTATTCTTTATTTGATTAAAACTTTTGCATTTCCTGTAATAGTTTTTTACTGACAGGACAGGTATCATGATATAATTTATTTGAGTGATAATTTTTTATGCATTCAAGAAGTACTAGTAGGTATATAATTTTTATACCTTTCTCTCAGCTCCAAATTTGGGATACTGCTGGTCAGGAAAGATTTCGAACCATTACACAGAGCTACTACAGAAGTGCCCATGGAGTAATCATGGCCTATGACATTACAAAGCATGCCACCTTTCTTCATCTTCCTCAGTGGGTAGATGAGCTACGGAACTACACGCAATCTGACGTACCATTAGTATTAATTGGTGAGAAATAGTTTGAATCTGCTTTTCACTTTCCCAGACAACCTGAGTGTACTACTGCTTACCTTTTTGTGTTTTGTTATTGATTGAATTATTTGATACTAATTTTTAGTTGAAAAAACCTACTTGTTATTTCAGTTTTCTTCTTTCAAGTAATTGAATTTTAGATAAAGAAAACTTTATCTTGTGTAAAGCTATTTTAGATACCTAAGATTTTAAATATTAGTAAAATTAATTTTGTGATATTGAAATCAGTACTTCTGTATTATAATGAACCATGCAGCTAAAAACGAAAATGTATAACCAAATCCCAAAGCTGATAATTGACAGGTTAACATGTTAGAACCTTTAAATCTTTAGTGTTTAAAATATTGTTGCTGTAATGCTAAGCGTGGCATCGTAATAATGAGCTTCTTCAGATGGCTTAGGAAATGGTTTAAAGGAATTCAAAATTTAGGAAATAATATTAACATAAAGAAAGTTTTATTTATTCTTGGAGTAATTACTTATATAAATATGAATGAATGTTCTGAAATTTACTGCCAACTTTTACGGATTGTCTGTAATATTTACGGATTTTTTTCTAGTTTTACAGATGGATCTGAAAATATTCTGGAATTTGTGTTTCTTTTCTCGTAATTATCAACGAAAACACTAAACAAGCGCGAAGTAATCAATTTTTTCTATCTTTTTACTTCAAAACCAGATTCCTCTGCTAATCTGTGTCCTTTTTTGGTCCTTTTATTCAGTGAAATTTTTTTAAAGTCTTTTTCGGATCCACCTGCGAGTCTTGATGCAGGCACACCTGTAAAGTTTGTTTCTTCTTGTGTTCCGTTCACAATGCGGAAAAAACAACCATACCAAGATTGGACCTTGTTATTCACCATCATGTCTCCTTCAATTTGTGTTTATGTTTTTAAAACTTGGAAAGGCTTCTCTTCGCTTTTCAATGCTAGAAACCATAACTTATTTAAATTCAGCTTTAACACATTCTGCTGGAAATGTTGATGGAAATTATAGGAATATAATTTAAGAGCTATAATCATAATATTATATATGTGAGGGGGAGACGCCAGCACTTAATAAGAACTCCATAGGTAAAACAACAACATTTAATTCACAACAGTAAGAAGTTATAAAAATACAAGGCTGGCACGTCCGCCTCTTGCTCTCTTCTCTTTCCGAGAGCGGAATGTCAAACCAAAACCAAGTCCTTCTACAGTTCTCGCGCCTTTCTGGCGTTGAGTACTTTAACAGCTTCTCCCGCGGGAGGAAAATATAACATGCAGACTAGACACTGCTGTGTATTTAAAGAAGCGGCACGAGCTGAGCGAATCCTCCACATATATAAAATTTATTCCAATCGTAAATTTTAATAAAACTGTTTGAGCGGACCTGGAAAAACTTGATACCTTCCCCCAAACCTAATATAATTTCCCCAAACCTTATGTATTGCTCCTATGATGCTGGCTGGGGCTTCCCCCGAACCAGGTTCGTAGGTTCGGGCACTTTTTCCAGGTCTGCGTTTGAGTGAAAGGTGTAAAATAGGTAACCAAATTGGTTTTGTAAAATAAATTTTGTAAAGGATAATTCAGGTTGTTATTAGATAAGTATTATACAATTAAAGTAAGCTTGTAAAAAGTAATTCTGGTGGTGAAGTAATTCAAGTTTTAGTTTTGTAATGTTGCGGAACAAGTTTTACTCGTGTAAGTTTTTAAAAGTTAGTAAGTATGGTATTTATTCTGTCATATTTATGCATTGCTTTTTTTAAATGCTTTTATTAATAAAAGTAAATGCATATCATTGTAGGAAACAAGTGTGATTTAGAAAATGAGAGAGAAGTGCCTTTCGAAGATGCTTTGGCTCTCAAGGTCCAAATCCCTGAACTCGTAGCTGTACTGGAAACGAGTGCACGGGAGGATACGAATGTTGAAAAGGCATTTGTCATGTTAGCAGCTGAACTCATTACGAGGTGCAATGATGGATTACATATTCAACAACAGGGAGACAAATTCACAGCTGTCAATAGTAGTAATGTTATGAAACCTAAAAGTCAATGCTGCCAAGGGTCGTGACCTTATTAGAGTTTCTATTGCTTTGCTTAATATTATAAATATATTTTTGACTTGACTTTAAAAATCAATTTTACTATGCCTGAGCTAAAAATTTATCTTTTAAAAAGAAAGAATTATAATTCTTTAAGATGCATATTTAAATAGCTAAAACAATAAATAGTCTTTTTACTATTTTGAGAGCTGTTATTAAAAGAAATAATGTAACTTGTATGCATCTTTTATTTCAGTATCCATTATACTATGTTCCACCCTAAGTTGGCACTAAAGAAAAAGCTACGGTGACCAAATTACAGCCAGAAAACCCGGCTCTTCCCTGTGGACTATATTCATTCGCTTTGATTAAAGACTTTTAACATGATTAAATTGAGTTATATGATAAAAATAACATTAAACTATAATGTATGTTACATTTTTACAAATGTGTCTGCATATTCTTTATTTTATATTACAATACAAGCTAGTACATCCTCTGTCTTTTCCAACAGTGCCAACTTAGGGTGGAACAGAGTATAGTTACCTTGTAAATGCTTTAAAAAAACTTTTACTGGAATGCAAAATCTTATTTATTTTATGTGATCATTACCTGTTATTAGTTTTATTCATCCATTAGAATTAGTTTTTGTTATTAATATTATTTCTAGTCCTTTTCTATATATTTGAAAAACTTTGAAGTTATAATAGATGCCTTGTTTTTGCTTGTTACTTCCATTGAAAAATCTCATCAATGTTTTTAAAAGATAAAGTTTGTGAAATTTTTATATTCAAACAAAGCAATAATAACCTTAGTAAAAGTACAAGCAATTATGTGTTTCATTAATACATTTTAAGTCTTGTATTAATAAATCAGTTAAACATCTTATAATCCAGAGGTTCTCAAACTGGGTCGGGAGTGAGTTCTTGGTGGGTCGCACGGTAGCTACAAGATTTTGAATATAGGTATTTTTATAATTTTAACGAAAGGGATGTTGGCTTAACCAGATAGTAAAGAAAATAAGTAAATAAAAATGTTAAAAAACTTGATGTTGAAAGTAAAAGATAGTAGGAAACACTTTTATCACTTTAATATGATGGTGATGCAAAATATTCATTCAAATAATATAAAGATTCAAAAAAAATTAAAACAGTGTTTCTACATGTAAAGCACCTCTCTACCAAAGACCAATTAGGAATTTTGGATTTTTTCTTAAGAAATGTAACTGCAAATAATTCCCTCAGATAACTAAAAAAACAGTTTGAATACTGTTTTCAAGAGTCAAGCTTCAAAATATTTTCTGGTAGAGAACCCCCAAAACCCTTTTAATCGTCAGTGTCAGTATTGCAGTTCCATACAATACTTAAAAGTTTAAAATTCCCTGAGGTTCAAAATCCAATCGTTCAATTTTTAACAAAAATAAACAACATTTAAAAGTAAAAAAAATTGTGGACCAATCCTAATTATGTCCTGTTGTGACCTTGTGGGGTGTGAAAATTCTTAACTCAAGATGAGGTGGGTTGCGTTAGATTATGTTCTTAAAAAGTGGGTCGTGATGGCCAAAGTTTGAGAACCCCTGTTATAAGTAATAATACATCCTTTCCAGTTTCTAGTCAGCCATTTTATGCTATTTCTTCGATATTGTTATTAAATTTTTCTCCTGGAATTCACAAGCTTAAAATACTTTTGCTTTTAACCAGTATTTTAATTCATTTCTTACTTTCACTAAGACATTTACTTTATGTGGGAACCAGTGATAATTTTAACGCTTCTGAGAGCGTATTTCACGCATTGAAAATAGGAAATACGCTTTTAAAAACTAGGCAGGCGTATTTTCACGCTTTGAATTTTTAACAAACGTTTTGCTTAAAAAACGCATGGCACCAACCAAAATCAAAAAATCGTTCTACTCAAATTTGTTACATTAAATAAATATTTCATTTATAATGTTTAATGTAAAAATATTATTTTATTTATAATGTTTAATATTTTCTACTTATATTAACAGATGCTTTAACTGTTAAGAACCAAAATAGCATCTTAATTTTTTTATTTCAGTTTGTCCATTAAAAGAGCGTTTTTATAAAAAGTTTGTCTCTTTATAAAAACTATTATAAAGCTATTCCGGGGGTATTTCACTCTTCATAAATGAATTTCACGCCTCCTAAAAAAGTCAAGGAGTATTTTTACTCCTCCAAAAAAATCCTAAGAATAACACTGGTGGGAACATTGTCGTATACTTAGAGTTTTCAAACCTCTTGGGTGGGGGAAAAAATAGCTATTTTCAATTGGGGAGGAAGCTATAAAAAACTAGCAATAGCTGATTTTTAAATAGGTTTTTGTAAAACCATTTATTTCAGGCAATCCATCGTCAAGTTTTGAATGAATATTGATGGGTTATTCAAAATGGACTCTTGGCTATGATGTGCTTGAAATAACAATATGACCAGTGAGAGTTTATTTTTTTTGTTTATGTTTGCTTTTATGAAATCTCAGTATAACCCATTTTACCATTTCTTGCTTTTCTATATTTTTTTTCTCAATTTGAAATATTTTAGAGTGTTTCGCATTTCTTAATCCATTTTCCCAAACATAAGTTAAACTCAAGAAAAATCTGAAAAGGCTAGAAAAAATAAATAAACAGAAATATTCAAATAGCGCGCGTAATCATTTGTACTATCAGCAGTATGTAAACCTATAATATCAAGTGAATAACATATCATGTTAAAAACAACCCATCTACAAGTATAATGTATACTTTTAAAAATAATATAGCTGTGTGGAATATACTTTTTCAGTAAAATGCTTGGTTCCTTATCTGTCCTTTATTATATACATAATTAAAACTGTAATTTATACTGAGATTTCAAGGACACTTATGATTGATTAAGTTCTTGATTGTTTTAGTTTGTGTACATAATTTAAGTTTCATAATTTGTGTTTGTGTGTGAGTCATACGGTTTAAGAAACATCTACAGGGTGGCTACAGAACCTGAAAATCAGGGATTTGAGGGAAAAGTCAGGGAATTTTATAAATCGGGAAAAGTCTGAGAAATTCCTAAAAATATGTTAAAATCAAGGTAATTTACTGATGAGATCATTTTGTGCTCCAATTGTTTTTACTCTGAAACCTTGTGATTATTTTTTTACTTTTCTTAGCCCAATGAAAAACATATCGATGGTGTCAGGAGAAACCTCGTATAATCAAAATCCAGCTGCCTACCAATAGATACAGTATAAGTGAGCGATATTCGTTTTCTTCATAGAGTTAGTACAAATATAGAGACAGCTTAGAACATCTGCTCCATTGTTCTAAGCGTGTCGGTTTTTCGTTTCGCTGCCTCGCAAAATCGTTTTTTTGCTTTGCCAATTTGGCCTCTAAATCCCTCTTTTGGCGTTTCCGGTTTTTCGCGTGCTTGCTTTTTTCGATCACTTTATCTCCAGTTGTCTCCAACCTGTGGGCCCTATCCAATGTTCTTTTTATTTTTTGAAGGAAAGTTTTAAAAATTTTGCAGCTTTAATAATAAAATATGAATGTTCTAAATCTCATTTTAGTCGATGCTTTCACCTAAACAATGCTACTCGTATCCCAATTTTTTTCTGTAATTTTCTTCTTTTGGAAATATATTTCCCCCACACAAAAAACAGGTATTTGATACTATTTTTTTTAAAACTGTCTTTGGTAAGGCTACTTAAAGATATACTGTATTTTTTTTATTTTAATTCGGACAACTTAAAATTACAAATAATTTAATATTTCAAAATGATAAATTAAAACACGATTGTTTAAAATATTCTAGTGACTAATACCATTTAAAAATCCCCTTTTACTTATATCACTATAAGATTCCCTTAAAGGTATCGCTATCAAATTAATATTATTCAGAAGAAAAACAACTAATAGTATTAAATGCATGCATTCCTTATGTTTAACTTCATGTCATGTTTATATTTCATACTTCAATTTTTACACTTTAAACTTTTTGTTATCTTAATAAACACTTAAGGAAAAATTTTAAACATTATTTAATAGAAAATTAAAAATTTAAACTATTATTTATAACTCGCAAAAAAATTATTTTATTAAGTGAAAAATTAAGGAATCAGTTAAGCATTTTACAAAATATTATTTATTAAATATTACCAAATGAACTACTAAAACAAAATAGGGTATTTTTCAGTTAATTGCCAATCAAATTATTTTTTAATTAAATTTGTTAATTTAATCAAAATATAATAAGATAAAAATAAGTTTTTAATAAAATATAATAGGTAAACTAAGTTAATTTCTAAGCTATCAGATTCGCTACAACTCTTCACCATTTTTCCAGGAATAAGAGAGAAACAGAAAAGTGTGAAATTTAAACAAAAAAGCTCATAGTTCATAAAGTTAAAGCCAGATGATGTGGTCCTGTGGGGTCAAATGTCACAGACCATCACCTGGTGTTAGGAGAGAATTACAGCTGCCCTAGATTCTTTGTGCCTTAGATTGGCGGGAAAATCCATAGATATAAGTTCAAGGAATATTCTGTGTCGTGAATTATTTTTGGTAAGATAATATTTCATTAATACGACTGTTTTAAATTAACCAAACACTGGAAGCAAAATTTCTACTCTTAATTCCTCTCTATATATTTTTTCTTATTAGTTTAACAATGTTGTAAGTTGAAAAAGAAGGTTCGATAGTGTCTATAGATTTTTAAAAATATCGCTTGTTACTTGGAAAGAAAAGATTAACACAGATTACTTAACTGTAAGATTCCTCCTATCAAAAAATAAAAATAAAGAATTAAAAGAAGATTAGTGGTAATAATTAAAAACTTAAATAAAAATTTAACAAAATTAAAGCTAATTTAACATTTATGCGTCGAGATGCAGAAGTATCTCAAATAATCATGGCCTTTATAAATTAAAATAAAATCAGTAAGTTATTTCAAAAGACCACGTAAAGAAACTACGGCAAAAACGCTTGCCAAGCTCTAACCGCCAAGCTTTGCCAATTTCCAGTTTCTACCTCGGCCAGAAAATCAGCGATTTTCTCCCTTAAATACTCGTTTAAACGAATTGGAAATGACTCGTATCGAATCAGGAGGGTTCATATTATATAATGTGAAGCTTTTATTAAAGTAATTCCCACAGAAACATTATAAAAATACAGTTTAAAATTGTTTTTTCCGAATCCGCAGACATTAAAAAAATCACAGATAAAAAACCAATTCAGATAGAGAAAATTTTTCTTCACTAAATGATTCGTCATTGGTTTTTCTCAAATGGAAAATTGTCGGTATCATTATCTCCTGATTTTTCTGTGAGGAAGAGCAGTTTTTATTCCCCAAAATCCACCCGCCTATGGGACTTCCCATGTTAAAAATTTCTTTCTGCCTCGCAAACAGGTCCGACAGTTTTTGACATGCAGGGTTGCTTTACGGAGAAGAGCAAGCTGTCTCTATATTTGTACTAACTCTATGGTTTTCTTGCCAAAGACCATTTTTCGAAGTCAACAGGTGGAGAGTGAATTTTAATGAGCTGAAAGCAAAAAACAGGTGTTATAATCTCTCACAAGGAGACTGATTTTTGGTTCCAGCTGCCTTGGCCAAACCATAAACATAGAACAACTCTATGGAAAGAACTGTTTTATTTCTTTATGCAAAGAAAAGTTTTAGTTAAATGCAGGTGTGAAATCAAAGCAAAAAGCTCCACTGTTCTTAGGGTTACAGGATGATACTGGTGTTCCAAGTGGAATTGATTTAACCCTTATTTTGGGGTTAATCATTTGACACTGGTAAATAAATTTTGTAGTAAGTAATTCCTCATTGGCATATTTGGCGCAAACACACATTCGCCAATCTAGAATACAGTATCCATCCTGATTGCGATTTTACGGGATTGTACGAGGTTTTCTCCTGATGCCATCGATATTCTGCATCTCATACTATGCTTGGACTCAAGCATAACTAAAAGTAAATATTAAGTTTTAAAATTTTATATGTTGTTTTTTTTTCATTTTAAGTAACAGGTGGTGATTTTTTAAAATTATCTTGTTTGCACATAATGGTTCTTAGTACAGAGAAAACCAGAAAAAAATTCATAAAATTTGGTCTCGTAAATCAGGGAAAAGCTGCAAGTTTAATCCTGGAAATTAGGGAAAATCAGGGAATTTGTTTTCTCAGTTTCTGTAGCCACCCTGAATCTACCAATTCCATGAGCTTTGTAATAAAAAGGATGCTCAGTATGTTTGCTTACCGAAACATTGCTCTCAAAGTAGATCAAGGGCCACAGATGCAATTAAAATATCTGTGGTACACTTATTTTTTATTGCAAATCTGAAACAAAATACATATTAACCCATTAGTTTTTATAATTAAAGATTATGCATAAATAATTGATTTTATCCAAAGCCATTAGAGAGAAAGTGCATTTAAAATGCATGCCTTCTTATTTCTAGTTTCTTTAGTTTTGTTTAAATTGAAAAATAATCGCGTATGAGTATTAATTTTCCTTAATAATTTTCTTTATTAATTAAAATTTTAGGAGTTTTAACAAGGGGGTTAGAACAAAACGTTATGATGAAATTCTAATGAAATTGTAATGTTCATTTACCAATCATAATGCCAACTGTTTCACCCCCTGTATTTAATCGAACACAACAAAGTATAATTCCAAAGTACTCATTTTTTATTGTTAAGCTTCCATCCAAACCAATTCTGCTACTTAATATCAGGCAATTGTTAATAAATATTTTTGTGAGCAACTATCGCAGACATCATCAGATAACCTTGTATGTATGAGATATTTTTGTGGGTTTATGACAAAGAACAGTGACAGATCGAAACCCTTGGCACTGTAGCATGTAGTAATAAAACCCAATCCATTGAATCCGTGAAATTATTCAGTTACACCTGCTAAATTGCCTGTGAACTGGCAGTAGAGTAAGTGCAGTACTTCTCAAATTTCTTTTAATGGTAATAGCATTAGTAGAGTAAAACAGGGTTGCTGATTTTTTTTATTTTTTTAAAAAAATCAAAAAAATCGGATTTATTTGATTTAAATCGGATTTTTTTGATTTAAATCAGATTTTTTTGATTTAAATGAATTACTAGCTCTGAACTTCTGGAAACTGGTTAATAATTACTGATATTGTAATTTTAATGTGATATATTTGTTTAGCATTACTTAATATCCCAATTTTGATCTCTTTATGCATTAATTAATTGAATTAATTAAGGGAAGCAGTCAGCTGCCATTTCATGGTGAGATGCCCAAATCCATCCTAAAATGATGAATGAATAAACTATTGGTTACTAAAACTTTTATCCTTCTTTCTATAAATATTTTTGCCCAATTGTAAAATCAATATTAGCAATAAAAGGAATTGTAACGATGATTTCTAAAAAAATCTATGCTTCGTTTTTGTGTAAAATTTTAATTAATCTTTTAATTATAATAATTCAGTTAAATTAATTTTACTAAAAGTATGTATTTATTTCTTAAAAATAATAATTAGTAATAAAAATGTCATCAAATGAGCAACTTATTGACAGTCATGTACCCAGAGAATAGAGCTCTATTATCTGTAGTTATGTAAAAGAAAACAATAGTTTGGAAAACATGACTAAAACTATAAAAGGAAGCTTTTTCGATAAAAATCGTTCACATGCTTGTATTTTAAAAAGTTGATGTACCAGATAAATAAAACTAAGATTTTAATTCTTGTTTAGTTAATACAATTATTGATTCCAAACCCTGCTACTTACCCCTTTTTGTCATAAATATTTTTGTTATTGGTAGTATATTTTGTTCTTGAAATTGCAGGCAATTTAATGTAGAGTCACCTAAACCCATTTCCCAGTTACATATCCAGCAGAATTTAAAAAAAATTTTAATGCAAATAACCTTGCAAAATGTTTTAAAGCATACAACTAATTTTTTATTTAAATTGTGTCAGTTTAACATTTTTGATTTAAATCAATGATTTTTATTAAAAAAATCAAGTGATTTAAATCATGATTTAAATCGTGATTTAAATCAAGTTGATTTAAATCAAGCAACCCTGGAGTAAAATAATAAAAATACATATTGGTCTTCTTGTGATTCTTGAGAGCACCTGCTGTTTTCTCTAATAGCTTATTAAAATGCAATGATGATTAATGATTTGTGACGGGGTGGCTAAAAGAGCCTTAACACTGCGACCATTGGTCTATTGTACTATCCCCCTTGTTAAGTCTCAATGGAGACCGATAGCGGAAACAAATTTCAGTAGTTGATGTCTTGTGGGAATATTAGGTAGCTCCCACAGTTCGATTAAATGGCAGCCAAGATATTCGAATCTTTGGGCTGAAAAGTGGTCGCATTCCCAGAGTTTATTGGTGGAGTTCTCCTCTGCTTCTTGACATCCTCTGCAAAGGGGGTCGTCGATCACACCAATAATATTAAGATGTCTTTTGAAATTTAAAATGCAATTCTATCAGCCATTCATGAAAATCTGTTTGGCAAGGAAAGGAATTGTGCAGTCTTGTACTGTATAATCCCCAAATTAAAGATACAAGGTTATCCAATAATGCCTGCGGTATACTTCAGTGAAAAAACTAGAGTTCATTTTGCTCAGTAACTACTATCCCTGTGCTGTAACTGCTCAGCATCATGGTTGCTGTATTGGATTCTAGTCTATGCCAGGAGGTCTGCAGGTGAATTCCAGCTAACTAGTCACCCGGGTGGAAAAAAATAAACTTTATCAAAACCCCAAGTGTTATACATCATTGGAAAGCTTAAAGTCTATAGAATTAGAAACAAACATTGGTTTTTACAAATATTAGCTCTATTTTGTAGAGGAAATCAAAAAGCATGTATTGTAAAAGTTTTGTTGCTGCTGAAATTACCGACTTTTTACCTTATTACATCTGTAAATTATGCCATCAAAGTTGTTCCACAGAAGTTTATTATTGATGTTAGATCTCTAAATATAAAATAAATGTGTGTTTACAAGTGATTTAATCAAAAACTGCCTAGCTGGGGGTCTATTTGTCATACCAGGTTGAGCATGTAACGTCTGTTACAAATTTCACTAAAGTTTGTCTCACATTATGAAAAATGGTTTTTTAAACTTTTATTTCCACTTTCTACTTTAATTTTAAGGTAAAAGAACTAATAACATCAAAATTTGTGAAAAAAAAATTATATTACCTGTAAATACAGGTGTAACAGACGTTACATGTGCCTGTCGTAACGGACGTTACAATGTCAATGTAACGTCTGTTACACATATAACTTGGCATAATAAAAGCTTAATAAGGAACCTACTATTAATAAATTAATTTATCAATTATATAAATTAATTGAAAGTAATACATTTTAATTAAAAATTAATTATGTCATAAATTTTATATTTTATCTTACTATGTGTCAACCAAGAATTTCCAATCTATATTTGCAAAACAGAGGCATCTAGGGCACCATGTCAACCATCATGGGAAGGGGGCAATCCCCCTTTTAATGGCAAAAACAATATTTAATTAAATTGAACATTAATTAAACTTTTTCAGCAAATTAGAATTCAAATACTAACTTTTAGTAAAGGCATCCTGAGATCCCAGGTATATAAAGATTTTTTCTCAGCAATTTTATTTTACCCTTTTTTTTCACGAATAAAAACTATAAGATCAGGTATTTAGGATGCTAAAAAATTAAAAACCGTTAACTTCATTTTAGTAACAATTTTAACTTAGTCATTATAATGGCACTTTCAATTTTAAAATGATTGTCGAGTGAATTTTTTAACAATGCACTTAAGATTTAATTTATCATTGTAACTTAATTTCTAGGTACTTAAAGTTTTAATGTGAAAGTAATGATCATTACTTTACCCTTATTTACCCATTACTTTATCATTACCCTTATTTCCAAGCAGCATGACTAATAATATAATATTATCAGTATTGGTAATTATTAAAATGTACTTAGAAATATCAGTCAATATGGCTTAATTTTTGTTTTGGCTGGCCAATGCTGTTTCTCAGACAAATTTTACTTAATTTAAAAGGGTAGGTAAAATAATATTATTTTGATTATTTTTAAAATTGTTCTTTTTTTATTTGAAAAGCCACTCATTGCATGATATTTACAGGTATTGGCTAATACAAAAATTGGCATTGGTAAATTAATAAATTATTTTAATTTTAATAAGTTCATTCATTCATTCATAAAGTCATTTTGAGGGCTTTTAACCTTCTTTTTTAGTAATTTAAAGTGCTACCCAATGCTCAATATTTATCGGTATTTGCCATATTGGCCAATATCGTAGATTTTAACAGGTTTTATCATTCAAAATAATTTCTTTTTTTACTAAATTTAAAGCTCTTGACTATGTATGATATTTTTTAAATTTGCGATATTGGCCGATATCGCAACATTGTTTAATTAATAAACTGCATGAAATTTAATTTTAACAGGTTTATTCATTCAAAATAATATTACTTTGTGTGTCTTAACCTTGTTTTTTTTTACTAATTTAAGCTCTGGACAGTGTATGATATTTATCGGGATTTGCGATATTGGCCGATATCACAGCGTTTTTCAATTAATAAACTACACCAAACATAATTTTAACAGGTTTATTCATTCTAAATAATATTACTTTGTATGTCTTTAACCTTGTTTTTTACTAATTTAAAGCTCAGGACAATTTATGATATTTATCGGTATTTTCGATATTGGCCGATATTTCAGCGTTGTTTAATTAATAAACTACATCAAATTTAATTTTAACAGGATTATTCATTCAAAATAACGTTATTTTGAATGTTTTTAACGTTTTTTAGTAATTTAAAGTGCTACACAATGTACGAGATTTATCGGTATTTACGATATTGGCCGATATTGTAACAACCCCCAATTGATAATCTTGGAGTACATGAGTGGTTCTTATTAAGTTATGATCCTCCTCTTCAACTTTAACTTAAATATTCAAGGCCTGAATGGTATGCATTTCGTACGACGTAACGTCTGTTACACCATGTAACGTCCGTTACGAAAGTTTAGAATTTTTTAAAAAATACAAAAAATGACTGAATTTTTTAGTTAATGCTGTGATATATTGCGTACATGTCTAGAAATGTTATTTAAATTTTTTTTAACTAAAATGCCTTATAGATTCACAGACTTTTTAAACTGATGACACTAAAGTGTAAAAGGGCTTCCATTCATGTAACATCCGTTACAAAAAACAATAATTTCCCCCCCCACTTCACAACCCTGGAAATAAATTTTCGAACATGTATATCTTTTATTCAGAACTAGTTTTACTAGGAAAAAATATATAATCATTATTATGAGACGTTTTTATGCCCTTAAAAATTGTTTAAACATTGAATTTTCGTACGAGTGTAACATCCGTTACGTTGGAATTCACCTGCAAGCTATTACCATCATACACAAGACATATCTTAAAACAAAATGCCTTCAATGTTATGAAATTTTTTCAGCTAACAATATATCCTATAGCCTGTAAATTGGACCCTACTCATTTTTAGATAATATTCCTAATTAAATTTAAAGATTATCTTTCCTTGAAAATTGTTAATTTCACTTTAGTAACGATTTTACCCTGTAGGTATATATTAAATAATAATGTTTTTTCCACTTAAAATACGAATCTCCTTTTTTCTAATTTACACCTTACTAGCTATATTAGACAGGCATATTAGTATAATCTGGAATTATATTCTCAAATATATATAGTACTGAAATATCTTGTGATTATTGAATTTAATGTGTCCTAATTTGATGCTCTTAAAAAATGCCTGTATCATATTTTTTACATCTTTTAAAGAAATATAAAAGCAACAAGAAACTACCATCCTACTAGTTTCCTTCTTTTAACAAATTTACTGTCAATTGTTTTAACTCATTTGTGTTTGATTATTGTGTCCCTATTAAAAGTGATATGCTGAGTGTTTGTGCAATTAAACCTTTCATAGCTTTTTGTGCTGATACATATATTTTTAAATATATTTGGTTATTCTAGAAAGCATTTGAAAGAAATTGGGAATTTTAGTTTTTATGAAGATTTTCTAAAATACCTGAAAAGAACTTTGTATCTTATTCTGTAAATAGCTATTGTGTGTTTTAGTTAGCCTTGCCGAGTGAAACTTATTAATCTACTATGCTTCATTTTGTTGATCTTGTGAATAAGAGTATTCTGTTTCTTGTAAAATCACTGTAATTAAAAGTTTCATTATTTATTATAAATGTCCTTAAATGAAATTATCATGAATTTTTATGTATCTGCTTGCAATAATCAAGTGCAATATCTTGAAGCCATAATCTTATGTACAAAATTATTATATTTGCAGGGATGTTGCGGCTGCGCCAATTGCGCCAAACTGCGCCATATCATAATTCATGTGTTAAACTGCTACAAATACCGTATTTTGAGCAAAATTGCGCCAAAACTGCGCCAATTAACGATTTTCCTGAAATGAAATTATCAAACTCTCCTCTCACGTGACGAATTACTTTCATCCTCCGGAAAAAAAACTCAAATCGTCTGTGGATGGAATCTTTTCCACATTTCTACCACTTGAAGTCAAAACCGATGACGTCAGCCATCGAAACCAGATATAACATTTTTTTTGTAAATTTATCTCCTTTATAAAATAGGTTTCTAATCGCTTTGTAAAGTCCGTTAAAAAGTCGAAAAAATCGCAATTTTTCGCGGAAGTTTCGTGTTTTTTGCGGAGTATTCCGTTTTTCCCGCGATTTTCGTGGACGGCCGCGGGTCGGGTGCTGATTCAAAATGGCTTCTTCTTGCGTCGTTATGGCGATATAGAAAAAAACTTGACTGTGGTCCGAAACCCACAAGTCCGATGTTCCGGAAGTCGGAAAATTAGCAATTTTCCCTGGAAGTTTCGGGTTTTTTTTGCGGAGTGTACCGTTCTGCGACTTTCGTGGATGGCCGCGCGGGTGCCGATTCAAGTTGGCTTCTTGCGTCATTCTTGCGATATAAACAAAACAATATTACCGTGGTCAGAAGCCAACAAGTCTGGTGTTCCCGAAATGGGGAAAATAGTGATTTTCCGCGACAGTTCCGTTTTTTCCGCGACTGCTTTTCCTACGGGCTTATGTATATTCTGCTACAAATTTTAAAGTAAGTAAGCTTCAACGGTGGTCCAGAAAAAACAACTTTACTTTGGTCAGGGCAGCCTGAGAAGTCTAATAAGATTATTTTTTTCTCTATTTTATTTAGTAATTTCAACTTAGTGGATTTTCTAAGTTGTAAATTTTTACTGAAAGGTCGCTTTATAGAAACTTAATTTAAATTAGAAGATTATAGGGTTTTTTTATTTGATTTAAGATTCTAAAAATACTTATTTCTTACTTTTTTGCTCTACTTAACTAAAAATTCTTGACAATATCGTTTTTGCAATTTAATTATTTCTTAAATAATTCTGTTAACTAATTTCTTTTAATTTTTTATTTCATTTTAGTTTCATTTTGACTTTTAAAGTGGTTTTAAAATCTGATTCAGGAATATAACTGGCATAGCATGTGTTTGAAGCTGTGTAAAAATTTTTTCTTTCTTAAGTTATGTAAAAAGTTACTACTTGAATTTTTTAAAAATACTCCTTTATTTTGGTTTCTGAAATTTGTATGAACCCTGCATTTGGCGTTTTTTTTATTAAAATTAAAAATTTTATTAAAAACAATAATCTTTAACAATTACTTTGTTTTAAAAACATCATAAATGAGTGAATTAAAAGTTTGTTCAGAATTACCATTTAACCTTTAATTTAAGATAAAATGGCTTATCAGAGGTTTTTAAATCTATTTTATGATGGTACTTTTCCCCCTTTTTTGAATTTGTCGAAGGTACCTTTAAAAAGTTTTAATTTTGCTTACAGATCTCTAGCTGTTCAAACACTTGTTTTGCGTAATTCGTCATCAACTTTTAATAGTTAATTAACTTAATCATGCATAGTTTTAAGGTTAAAAGTTGGGATAAATTATCAGTATATTTTAGTAACAAGAACTATTAACCCTGCTATGGATTTTAATTTTGATTTTTGATTGCTGCAAAAAATTGATTCGACTTGCTACAAAAATGGTTTATTCTGCTACAAATTTTAAATTTAGCTGCTACAAACTGCTACAAATTTTAAATTTAGCTGCTACAAAAACTGCTACAAAATGCTCAATGTGGTGCAACATCCCTGTATTTGGTTTTATTATTTTGTTATGTTTATGAAACTTCAATAAATTGTTTCATGGCATTTAGCTGTATACTAAATATTTCATAGAGTCAAATGGAATTCATTCACTATTAAACTTTTCTTTGACAAGTCAAAGGTTTTTAATATTTTTCATAATAGGTATTTTCTACTTTTTTAATTATATATTACAGTAGAACTCTAATTATCCGAACTCTGACTAACTGAATCGCTGATTATCCAAACCGCTTTCATATTTTAAGCTTAAGCTTTTAAACTTCGTGTCAGTGCTTGAAAAACAAAGATAGAAGTTCTTAAAGAAAATTAATGAAGGCAGCAAAATACAAAGATTTAGAAGATGCTGCTTTCAAGTGTTTTTTGTATCAAAGCTCTATGGGAAACCCCTATTTTGGTTCGATTCTTTGTGTAAAAGCTAAGGTCTTAGCTCAGATGCTTGGTTGTCCATACTTTAAAACAGCGGCTCCCAAAGTGGTCCATATAGACCCCCGGGGGGTCCACAGGCATAAAACTGAAAATTGGGGGTTCACAGTGACTTTCAGATGTCCACAGGAAAAATTTCATAAAAAAGAAAAATTTCGATGTTTCAAAAATTTTGTCTTTGTCATAATCAAATTTTAGTAATATGAAAAGGTTATCATCGAGTCCCAAAAGTTACTGAATTCTTATAGCTAAAAGTTTGTGGCTAGAAATGTAATTATATTATAAGTTTAGTTTTGTTTTTAGTTTCAAACTTTTTAAATGTTTGATTTTTATAGTTTCATTAAAAATGTTCTGTAACCATATCAATGGCAATTTGTTTTTTTCATATTGAACTTAATTAAACATTGTTTGTTAACATGCCATATATTAATTATAGTAGTTATTTCTGAACTTTTACGATTTGGTAAATGAATAACTCAAGCCATTAACTTTTACAAACTTGCGACCAAAACGTATTGTTAAAATTAAAAGTTTTTGTGTATTAAAATTAGTGATATTATAAGTTTAGATTTTTTTTATTTCAAACTAAACTATAAATGTTTGATTGTTATAATTTCCTTAAAAATATCTTATAACCATATGATTTTATTATTGCCAAATTTTATCTCTGAAATAAAAAAATTACTAATAGTTAAAATAAAAATCACATATATTGTTAAATACTTTTTAAACTTAATTTAAGTATTGCATAATCGTTTTGAAAATTCAAAAATTAAATTGAATTGTTTTTATTTTTTATAGAACTTACCATAATTATAGGAACCTATTGAACTATTTAGGGAAATTATTCGCTTAATTTTCTGCAATTGAAAATTGTGTGCCAATAGTTATATTGTTGAATTAAAATAAGAATTTATGGATGGGACCTCAACTTTAAACACACACAATGGTAAAAAAAGTAAACTGATTTAATTTCTCAAAAGAGAAGAAATTAATATTTTGCTGTAGCTTTTATATTTTGATAAATAAAAATATACATAGTACTTCTACTGCAAAAGAATATGCTAGTTGTCGAAAAGTTAAAAAGTATATTTGGAAAAATTAATCTTGTCTAGTTAATAGGTATATATTTACTAGACAAGGTTAATTTCAACTGGAGGAAAAATTGTGCCTTTTTAATGGAATAAGTATGTTTTTCCTGACATCAATTACAGAACTCACTAAGGACTCAAATTTCACAGAAAAACTTATTTCATAATTTATATGTACTTTTACATTTCGCTCACTCCTTTCAAGAACGTCATATCTCAAAAATCAACGATATTTAGTTATGATTGTTTTCGGAAAGCTCTGAAGGAGTACTACAACCCTGCGAAACCCTCATATTTTTAAACTGAATAGTAAAGAAATTAACCAGATTCTTATTATTTATTTTCAATGCAATTCTAAACTTTCAAATGCCTCTCCTGAAAATTAAGGTTTTTTGAGATATGATGTTCTTGAAAGAAGTAAGCGATTTGTTTCCTACTTTTCCAACGTTAGAAGTTTCAATAGGCCCTCCTCTGTTTTGATCTGTCGGAGGGGGCTTCTGCTCTTTAATTTTTGGTCCATAATTTAGGTTAGGTGGTGTTAATTTAGGTGACGTCCATACCATAAATATCTGTACACTACAATACTCATAGGGGTTTTGAAATGAGCAGAAATAAAAATTTAAAAAAATTTATTTAAACCTATTTTACACTTTTTTGATGATTAAAAAAATATATTTTTGTTAAAATTTCTTATAGTACAGTCAAATTAGGCGAAAAAAGGGCCGGAGGTAGACATTTAGAAATACAAGCAGAAACCCCGTGGGATGTGTTTAGGGGGGTCTGAGGATGCCTCACCTGAAAATCCCAAAAAATCTGGTGACGGGTTTTCCGCCATTTTGAAAAAGAAGTCGGCCATATTGGATTTTTCCATAGTTCATAAAAACAGCCATAGCAGGCGAACTAATTGGTTTAAAATGTTCGTTCTTGTTTTAAAATGCGTAATTCAATGCGTTCTTTAAGTTTCATGCATCAATTAGTGGTTCTAAACCATACATTTTTTTTAAATTAAGCTAAAATAGCAATTTTTTTCGGTTGTAGTTCTTTCGTTTAATACTGTGTCGTAACTATTATAGATATCAAGACCAAAACAACTGGAACTTGTTTAGAATTGTCTTAGACTATACCATACCAAAATTCTAAGAAATCCCGCCATTAGTTTTCCGCCATTTCGAAAAAAACTGTGGCTATACTGAATTTTCAATGTTTCTTAAAAACTGCTATAACAAGCGAACTTATAGGAATAATAAAATGCTCAATTTTTTTATAAAATACATGTCTAAGTGTACGTTTTTGAAATATCATGCAGTAAGTTAATATCCTTAAAGATTTAATTTTAAAAACTGGGAAAAATAGTAATTTTTCAGTCTTTTTCTGTTGTAGTTTTTTTATAGTCCAGGCAAATTAGACATTCAATATAACAGGCTGAAAATTGGTGGAAATATAGAGAATAGTGTCCGTCTTGATATCCCGAAATTCCTGAAAAATCCCTCCAGGGGAAAATCCGCCATTTTGGAAAAACCAACGCCATCTTGGATTGAGTTTTCAAGCACAGCGACTGAACCAAGGGGCCGATTAAGTTCGTTTTTGTCCCAAATTGTTTAATATTGTGTATTTTAAGAGAAAACATCAAAAAATTCAAAATGAAAAACTTAATTCAATAATAATTAATTTTTATTTAATTACTGATTTGCTGTGTTAAAATGTAGGTAAGCATTCAAGATAACAAGCTGAAAATTGGTGAAAATATAGAAGACAGTGTCCTAATTCATATCGCGAAATTCCCAAAAATCCCTCCAAGGGAAACCGCCATTTTGAAACAACCGCCGTCATATTGGGTTTTATTTTTAAGCATAGCGACTGAACCAAGGGTTCGATTGAGTTTGTTTTTGTCCCAAATAGTTCAATATTGCGTACTTTAAAGATAAAACCTGAAATAATAGTTCGAAATAAAAAATTAAATTTAAATTAAATTAAATTTACTTAATTAATGATTTGTCGTGTGTAAATGTAGGTAAGAATTCAAAATAACAAGTTGAAAATTGGTGGAAACGTAGAAGATAGTGTCCTGATCGATATTCCGAAAATCCCAAAAAATCCTTCCAGGGGAAAATCCCCCACTTTGAAAAAACCACCGTCATTTGGACTCTCAATTTAAGCATAGTGATAATGGAGTTTTCTCTTTCCACAACAATGAAATTTCCCCCAAGAAGGCATTATTGAAGATTGAAAAAACTGCAATTTTAAAGTCGAATATTTCAAAAACTATACGTGCGATTTAAGTAAATTTAGGCTTAAAATGTAGATTATAATAAATATCACCGTTTAGTTGAAACTAAATAAAAAAGAATGGACAAAACGGTCAAATTTAAGAAAACAAACTATACTCAAACGATATAGCAATCAAACGGTCAAATTTTTGACCATGCACGGAACTGCATGTTTTTCTTGAACAGTGGCGGATCCAGGGGGGGGGGCAACAGGCCTTTTGCCCCCCCCCTTGGGACCAGGTACCTTTTTAAAAAATTACCGTAAGAAAAGGAAAAAGAAAATCGGACATCCGATATTCGGACAAGGTGTACAAAAACAAGTAAAAACCATGTTTTACTGGGTCAAATTTCCAAATTTTCTGGGGGAGGACCCCCAGACCCCTTTTTGTATTCGGAACTCGATTATTCATAAATTCTTTACATTCTGCTCATCAAAATGAAAATCCTACACAAAAATTGTATACCTGAAATTCGGGCTTTAGGTACCAAAACAAGTTAAAAACCTGTTTTTATAGACAATTTTTCTAAAAAATCTCCTGGGGGAGGGCCCACAGTTCCAAAAAAATTTCTCGGGGAAGACCCCAAGATCCCCTTTTTGATATTCAAATCTTTATTTTGTTTTACATTTGTATAAGGTAAATGTGGGTATAGTGGACACTTTAAGGAAAATTTTTGCTTAAATTCTCAATAAATACCAACCTATTTGCTTGGGAGCCATTATCATCCTATTTTTAGATTAATTGGATCTTCTTCATTCGATTTTACCATTAAAAATTTTAATTAGATTGGGTAAAGTATTTTTAATTAATTTTTAAAAAGTACTCCAAATTGCATCTATAGTGGCCACATAGATGTAGCTGTTGTATCTATGGTGGACACCTCTTGCATCTATAGTGGACACCTCTCTTTTTCTGCCTATATGAGGCGGGGTTTATGTATGAAATTGATGGGGTTTTTTTGGTGTAGTCGTTTATTTCTAATTAAATCTTCCTTCCCAACGAAATGTATTTTATATCAAATCAAATAAGCTTTATTTAAAAAAATACTTGAAAGTTTAAGGCCCAAAGCCTACGCTGTAGCTGATTTGAGAGGAGTTAAAACATGTAATTCAATGTTTTGGAAACCTTGGTTCCCGAAGTCAGAATGAAACCAAATTCATACAACACTCATTTTAAAGCACAGTCAACAGTTTATGAAGAAAAACTGATCCAAATTCAATGTTATTTAAGTTTCTATTAGAAGCCATTGCGGTGGCCACTATTGGAAAATCTAAGATTTTGTGTTGGTATAGTGGCCACCCCCATAAATCCCTCGTAAAGTCAAAATTTTAAAATAAATTTTATTTATTATCATTTTATACACTCTTCTTTATCTTAATATAAATTTAAAAGTCAATCAAACGGCTATAAATACAAAAAAAATCAGTTCCGATTTACCTGTTTCCTTACGCGATTCAATAAGCAAAATCAAATTTCCAGTCACTCGGCCGATGTTGTTATTTTCAAATATTTAAATATCCTTCCCATGCTGATCTGTGGTATCGGTGGTAATTTACCAGCTTACCTGATTGTACAATCTACTATGCCTATGAATTTTGACGCTGTTTGATGCCTCTAACTCGTTTTATTTCAAATTAATCAGCTATGTGGCCACTATTGGTACAGTGTCCACTATACCCACATTTACCTTACTATAAATATACTATACATCAAAATAAGAATCTTTCCTATAAATGCATTAAAAAGTACATAAAACCTATATCAGGAATAATTTTAAGTCCTCTCCTCTCCCTAGTTACAGAAATCTAGCTTTTGGCCTGATAAAGACTTATTTTTTAGACGATATTTTAGTTCCTTCAGAAATAAATTTATATTTACGCCACTTCCATCTAGAGCAGTGATAACCGCAGATCTCAAGGGTCTCTCTGGAAGGATGGGATGTTAAAATGCTATCCCCCGATCCCATCTTAAATGTTCAAAAATGAATCAAAAGACTGCTTTTTAAGGTAAAATTTCAAAAAATTTTCTGGTGGAGGATCCCCAGACCCCCTTTTCCTTGGGATTTTTTAAAAATTTCTGGGGAAGAACCTCCAATCTTGTTAAAATGTGGTTGCCCCCCCCTTAGGTCCAGGCTGGATCCGCCACTGTTCTTGAATAAATAATCTACATTTTAAGCCTAAATTTACTTAAATCGCACGTATAGTTTTTGAAATATTCGACTTTAAAATTGCAGTTTTTTCAATCTTCAATAATGCCTTCTTGGGGGAAATTTCATTGTTGTGGAAAGAGAAAACTCCATTATCACTATGCTTAAATTGAGAGTCCAAATGACGGTGGTTTTTTCAAAGTGGGGGATTTTCCCCTGGAAGGATTTTTTGGGATTTTCGGAATATCGATCAGGACACTATCTTCTACGTTTCCACCAATTTTCAACTTGTTATTTTGAATTCTTACCTACATTTACACACGACAAATCATTAATTAAGTAAATTTAATTTAATTTAAATTTAATTTTTTATTTCGAACTATTATTTCAGGTTTTATCTTTAAAGTACGCAATATTGAACTATTTGGGACAAAAACAAACTCAATCGAACCCTTGGTTCAGTCGCTATGCTTAAAAATAAAACCCAATATGACGGCGGTTGTTTCAAAATGGCGGTTTCCCTTGGAGGGATTTTTGGGAATTTCGCGATATGAATTAGGACACTGTCTTCTATATTTTCACCAATTTTCAGCTTGTTATCTTGAATGCTTACCTACATTTTAACACAGCAAATCAGTAATTAAATAAAAATTAATTATTATTGAATTAAGTTTTTCATTTTGAATTTTTTGATGTTTTCTCTTAAAATACACAATATTAAACAATTTGGGACAAAAACGAACTTAATCGGCCCCTTGGTTCAGTCGCTGTGCTTGAAAACTCAATCCAAGATGGCGTTGGTTTTTCCAAAATGGCGGATTTTCCCCTGGAGGGATTTTTCAGGAATTTCAGGATATCAAGACGGACACTATTCTCTATATTTCCACCAATTTTCAGCCTGTTATATTGAATGTCTAATTTGCCTGGACTATAAAAAAACTACAACAGAAAAAGACTGAAAAATTACTATTTTTCCCAGTTTTTAAAATTAAATCTTTAAGGATATTAACTTACTGCATGATATTTCAAAAACGTACACTTAGACATGTATTTTATAAAAAAATTGAGCATTTTATTATTCCTATAAGTTCGCTTGTTATAGCAGTTTTTAAGAAACATTGAAAATTCAGTATAGCCACAGTTTTTTTCGAAATGGCGGAAAACTAATGGCGGGATTTCTTAGAATTTTGGTATGGTATAGTCTAAGACAATTCTAAACAAGTTCCAGTTGTTTTGGTCTTGATATCTATAATAGTTACGACACAGTATTAAACGAAAGAACTACAACCGAAAAAAATTGCTATTTTAGCTTAATTTCAAAAAAATGTATGGTTTAGAACCACTAATTGATGAATGAAACTTAAAGAACGCATTGAATTACGCATTTTAAAACAAGAACGAACATTTTAAACCAATTAGTTCGCCTGTTATGGCTGTTTTTATGAACTATGGAAAAATCCAATATGGCCGACTTCTTTTTCAAAATGGCGGAAAACCCGTCACCGGATTTTTTGGGATTTTCAGGTGAGGCATCCTCAGACCCCCCTAAACACATCCCAGGGGGTTTCTGCTTGTATTTCTAAATGTCTACCTCAAACCCTAATTTGACTGTACTATTAAACTTAAGGCGGCTGAAAAAAAATTATCATACAATCATTAAAATTATATTTTATATTGCATCAAATATGGTAAACGAAGCGTTGGTAACAAAAAATGATAAAAATATTTTACATACTGGCGCAAGTTCAGAGGTGCGGATGGTTGGCGAATTTTGGCTATTTAGCGCCATATTTAGAAGCCAAATGACTCTTTTAACATTAGTTAGGGTTACCATATTAGTCATGTTTACTGCTAAAAACTTGGCGCATCCGCACCTCTGAACTTGCGCCCGGTTCTTCTAACTTCCACGGCTAGGCTACAGCTCGGCGTTTCATTGGTTCAATCACTAAGCGCCGAGACTGCTACGTAATCAAGAGACCTACAGCGCATGCGCCACTGGCCGTTTTGGCCGTCCAAATATACACTTCGTTATAAGAATTTATTTCTTTCTTTTTGGAATTCTAAAAAGTAAAATTGGTCAAAATAATACACGAAATAAATTATAAACCTTTGTGAAAAAAAAACCAAGATCCAAGATCTGAGAAAACCGAAGTGATGTGAAGTGATTGTTTTCGCCATGAAATTTGCAATGAAAACAAATATTCCATGCCAAACATAACTTTCATGCATAAAACTAAAAAGAGAAGGATTGCGTTACAAGAGGTACGCTATTTCTAGTACAACATCTCTACAAGCAAATATATTGAACTTTTATTAAGTACTATCCATTTGCATTAATCGAACCGAACATCATGAAAACTAGATTTAGTACAATTGATATTGTAGCAATAATAACCGAACTGCAAAAATGCATTGGGATGCGTGTCAACCAGGTGTATGATGTGGACAACAAAACCTATTTGATTCGTCTGATTAGATATGAAGAAAAGGTCATGCTTCTGTTGGAATCCGGAGTGAGAATTCATTCAACTGAGTTTGAGTGGCCAAAAAATCCATCGCCTTCCGGTTTTTCTATGAAAATGCGAAAACACATTAAAAATAAAAGGTTAGAAAGTTTAAACCAACTGGGTAGTGACCGTATTTTAGATTTACAGTTTGGGGTTAATGATGCAGCTTATCATATTATTTTAGAACTTTATGATAAAGGTAACATTGTTTTAACAGACTATGAGTACACAATCCTGAATATTCTAAGACCCAGAGCCTCGGGCAGTGAAGATGTTAAGTTTATAGTACGAGAGAAGTACCCTGTAGAAAAGGCACGTGCTTCTGTTAAGAGCTTTGACCGTGATGAAATTTACAGTGCTTTAAACAGTGCTAAAGAGGGAGATGCAATAAAAAAGGTTTTGATGCCAATTGTGATATTTGGACCTGCTCTTTTGGATCATGTCTTGCTCAAAAATGGTTTTCCTAAGAACTGTGGAATTAACAAGCAATTCAAAGTTGCTGCTGATATTAATAGGTTATATTTATGCTTGGAAGAAGCTGATGATTTGTTAAAAGAAATAGCCAAAACCTCTGAAGGTTTCTTGATTCAAAAAGTGGAGAAACATGACAGTGATGGCCATGAAGTTGTTGCTAATGTCGAGTTTCACCCTTATCTGTTTCAGCAGTTTAAAGATATGCGTTTCACTCACTATGCATCCTTTGACAGAGCTGTAGACAACTACTTTTCAAGTATGGAAGGTCAGAAAATCGATTTAAAAGCTTTCCAAAAAGAAAAAGAAGCTCTAAAGAAACTGGAAAATGTCAAGAAAGATCATGAACAGAGATTGCTCAAGTTACATGACAGTCAAGCTGAAGATATAAGAAAAGCTCAACTCATAGAAATGAACTTAGAACTAGTGGATAAGGCACTTTTGGTTATTAGAAGTGCTATAGCAAACCAAATTAGTTGGTCAGATATCCAAGATATTATCAAGGAAGCCCAGTTTGAAGGTGACCCTGTTGCAACAGCTATAAAGAAGCTCAAGTTAGATATAAACCACTTCACTTTGTTACTATCTAATCCTCATCCTGATAGTGAGGATGAAAGCAGTAGTGTAAAACCACAATTAGTAGATATAGATCTAGCCTTTTCTGCCTATGCAAATGCACGTAAATACTATGACCAGAAGCGAGCTCATGCCAAAAAAGAACAGAAAACCATAGAGTCTTCTGAGAAAGCTTTCAAAAATGCAGAGAAGAAGACAAAACAGGCCTTGAAGGAAGTTGCTGTAACCACCAGCATAACAAAGTCTCGTAAAGTGATGTGGTTTGAAAAGTTCTTGTGGTTCATCAGTTCTGAAAATTATTTGGTCATTGCTGGAAGAGATGTACAGCAAAATGAGCTTATTGTAAAAAGGTACATGAAAGCAAATGATGTGTATGTCCATGCAGATTTGCATGGTGCTAGTAGCTTGGTGATTAAGAATCCTAAGAATGCACCCATACCTCCTAAAACATTGAATGAGGCTGGAATAATGGCTGTTTGTAACAGTTCAGCTTGGGATGCTAAAGTTGTAACAAGTGCATGGTGGGTACATTCTCATCAAGTGTCGAAAACAGCTCCATCGGGAGAATATCTAACGACAGGTAGTTTCATGATCCGGGGTAAGAAAAACTACCTGGCTCCTGCTCATCTTATTATGGGATTTGGCTTCCTGTTTAAGTTGGATGAGGAGAGTTATCAGAACCATGTGAACGAGCGATGTGAGAAATTAGATGAGGGCAAGTCAGAAGCAGATGAAATATCACAAGAGACTGAAGTAGAAGCTGAAGATACCCACAAAAGCGAAAATGGAGAATCTGGAAATGAAGACTCCAACAACAGTGATTCTGACAGCTCATCTTCCAAGGATGAAAATGAAGCTATGAAAGAGCTCAATATATCTGATGATGAGGATAGAGATGAAGATGCAAAAGCCTGTGAAAATGTATTGAGTTTCCCTGATACTGAAGTGAAATTGAATGTCCTGTCCGAGGCTCCTAAGCCAGAGAAAAAGGTGTCACTGCAAGAAGATTCTGGTGTAATCATACAGCAGCATAAGAAGAAGGTTCCCCAAAACTCTGAAAATACTGGACGAAACATCCAAAACAATGCCCCCAAGGAAAAGCAGAGTGGGCCCAAGAGAGGGCAAAGAGGGAAGCTGAAGAAAATTAAGGAAAAGTACAAGTACCAAGATGAAGAAGAAAGGGAACTCAGGATGAAAATTTTAGCTTCGGCTGGCCAACCCAAGAAGGAAGACAAGAAAAACAAAGGCAAAAAATCAAATCCTACTCCAAGGTTAAACCAAACAAAGAATCCCAAAAAGAACCTGCATTTTATTGAAGTTTCTGAGGATAACTCAGTCATAGATTCTAAGGTTGCCAATGCAGAGGAAAAGAGTGATAAACCAGCAGAAGCAAAAGCTGAAGTTCCTGAACCTGAAGTATCTGATGATGAGGCAGAAGATGAAGCTCCAGATAGTGAGTTGAAGTTGCTCAGCTCCTTAACTGGTTGTCCAATACTCGAAGACACGCTGCTCTATGCCGTACCAGTTTGTGCTCCTTATAATACCATGCTGCAGTACAAATACAAGGTAAAAATTATTCCTGGAAGCAGTCGAAGAGGCAAAGCTGCAAAGACAGCTCTGCAGCTTTTCTTACATGAAAAGAATGCCTCACAAAGAGAAAAGGATCTGTTGAAAAGTGTTAAAGATCAGGATATTTCAAGGAATCTACCTGGAAAGATTAAATTGTGTACAGTGTCTTATAAAAAAGCTAAATAATGTTTTCAAGATTTCTTCTGTTGTGAAACCCAAAAACATTTTAAGTGTAAGAAAATGAAAGAAGCATTATAAATTTTAAAATATTACTTCTAATAACATTTCTTTAAAGAAATATCTTATAGTGAGAAGCTTCGTAAAATAATAATTAAAAAAATTTTATATCACACTATTTGTTATGTTTTTTGGTGGTGTGTTTGATAATTTTTATTTGTAATCCATATTAAATTTATTTGGTCTAATAATTTTTATTTAAAAATTCTTGCATCATTATTCTCATATTGAGACTTAAAAGAATAAAATGTCTAATATGTAAATATATGGTTATCAATTTATTCAAAAATGTGTAAAACAATTAATGGAAAGCGGGATGTTATCTGACCTGAGTTAAATAAAATTTATTTTTGATACATGCAAAGATAGTATTATACTTATTTTTCTGATTGGTTCAAAATATTTTTAAAATTCAGGATGTCATTTATATACTAGGTCAGTGGTTCCCAGCCCCAGGTGGTCGATTTTTGTTATCAAGGGGGCAATGAGTATTCAAAGGGGGAAAATAAAATAGTACTGTAGTACTGACAGACTGTATTCAGACTTAATGTACCAAAACAAGTTAAAACCCTGTTTCTTAGGGTCAAATTTCCAAAAATTTTCTGGGGGAGGACCCCCAAACCCCCTTTTTGTACTTGGAACTTAATTTTTCAAAAAAAATTTTAAAATAAGTTAATCAAAATCCCACTTAAAATTTATGTCCGAAATTTGGAAGAGGTGTACCATAACTAGTTAAAAACCTATTTTTTTTAGTCTTATTTCCAAAAATTTTCTGGGGGAGGACCCCCGGACATAAAATTGCTTTATTATTTACACTTCAAATTAAAATTAGACATATAATGAGAATGAAAAGGAGGCGACGATAGGTTTTAGTCAACCTCTAGAAAGGGGGCGATGGGCCATAAAAGGTTGGGAACCACTACACTAGGTAGTCAACTGCTCTTTATGTGATCACATTTTCCTAGATCAAACTGATAACAGTATTGGATTGATAATAAGTGATTTGATACTAAAGTGTGACAAACGGTTAACTTAAATGTTACAACTATACAAAATTACAACTATACTTCACGGCAACATTACCTGAACCCAGTACGTCACTATGCGGAAGGAGAAAGTGAGTAAACACAAAGCCTGTTGGGTTGATAGGAGGAATTTCGGTATGGGAATTATGATAAAAAGACTATTTATACGTAGGTTTGACGAAATAATCATATTTTAAAATTGACATTCTTTGTTTCACTCGAAATTCAGACACTGCGATGGAAACTACTTTGTTAGTGACATAATAGGTTCAACTTAAGTTGCTGTCTAGTTTAGTATGTAGTCCTAATTAAAGTATTTCAAATGATTTCTTACTATAAATTTTGCAACTTCGTAAAAGAAATAGAGTGGAAACTATTTAATACTATAAATTAATGTTTTATTTTGTATGTTTATGTATAAAAATTGAACTTCGAACAGGAAAAATTAGGTTTTTAGGAAATTTTAAATATATTAAACAATGTATTGAGATCACATAAAAAGCATACATATCTTTGAATCTTTTAAGTTCCTGCTCTCTGTAAATATTTTTTAATTTATTGAAACCTGCATTAATATAATTCAGATCAGTGGTACATAAAGTGGGCGCTGTGAGAAGCTCAGTTTAGGATTTAAAATAATTTTTACAATACCATAAAAATAATTCAGTTTCAGATGTAAAAATTTTAAACTTTGTGTCTGGATAACTAATTTTCAGAAATTCCATTGGAGTAAAAATTATAAATTGAGGATAGTTTGTTAATTTTAAAATTAAACGATGAGTTGAGATTATAATCTCAATTCGTATTCCACTATTCAATCTACATATACTACATTTCCAGAAAACAATAAGTTCAAGTTCCCACTTGTGCTACAGCTTAGAATGATTGTGGAAGACAAAATGCAGCTACTCGTAGATTTTCATCATTTATCAGTTCATAGTATTTAATCTTGGCACTGTCTATTTGGACGGCCTTTTTTCAACTAAACTCTACTCTAATTTCCACGGCCTGACGTTCCGTTGGTTCTATCACTAAGCGCCAAGACTGCTACGTAACCACGAGACCTACAGCGCATGCGCCACGGGCCATTTGGGCCGTCCAAATAGACACTTCGTTTAATCTTGCCTTCTTAAAATCCTATGTGAAGCCTTTTAACCCTTTATGCCCCGACAGGACTTGTAAGTCCCACTTCCCTATGTTCCATATTCGTCCGATTTTCCTCATGTAAGGCCAAATTTAGTTTACTTTTAGTTGCAGTTACATAAACTTGACATATTTTGGATGAGGATGAGGAAAATAATTTGGGGCATAAAGGGTTAATTTATTTTTTTTAATTTTTAAAAATTTGTACAAATTCACCTGAAGGTATAGGTAAATTCAACACACACAAGGACAGTAACACTAACATCCATGCCGAACGGGGATTCGAACCCCAGACGTACGGCTTTGCAGTCAGATGCTCTAACCACTAGGCCATTACGTCGGTTAAAAAAGTGATACATGTTCTTTTTCCAATTCTGCTCAAACAAATGTTTTGGGCATAAGGGTTATTAATTTCTTGTGTGCCTTGACAAAATTGAAATAATTTGAAAACTAAGGCCTTTCAATTAGAAAATATTCATTGGTCTTTGAGAAACACCTGGCTGAAAACTAATGTAGAAGGAGATATAACTTTCAGTATAGGGTAGAAAATGCCATTATCTGACCATAGTGTTTGATATTAAGCTCACATCTCATTAATAACTAAATTCACCATTTACTGAACAGATAATTCTTAGGCAACCGTATGATGTTATACTACATAAGAATTCCTTGATATTAAAAATTCCAAAAAAGATATCATTTGCAAAATCTAATAAAAAAAATTTCTGAGCAAGAAAGGCACAATTTTTAAGAGGCTGTTTCCAATCTATATCTATAAAATCCAAATACTAGTATGATCGTAGGAATTAATTTACTAGTGAATTTACTTATACTTGGTCCAGAATGGCAATATGAATTACCATGGAAACGTGATGTTTATGTTTTTTGTACTTCTCGTCTCGATAGCGGAATAAATGGTATGATTTTTAATTTAGAATATTACTTTATTTTTACGATAACAAATCAGAAGTGGGATGAGGAGCCCGGTTTTCATATTTTTCTGACTACTCTTGTGTTCTGAACTTATTCCGATACAATGTCTTTTTTGAATTCTGCAAAAAAATGTGACTTGTGTAGACTCGCATCGGAACTCAACGTTGAAGTAAAGGACTCAGATCGACAAATTGATATATTAAGTGCGATTCTCAAAAGTGAAAATTATAATGAAGAACTTGCTAAAGGAATTTTAAATGAGATACAAGAAGAAAGAAAACATGAAGCCGAAGAAAGAAGACGTGAAGCCGAAGAACGGCGAAAGGAAAAGGAAGAAGAAAGACAGCAAAAAAAGGATGAAGATGATCGTCAAATTAAGATCCTACAATTGAAATACGAAGAGGAAGATCGAAAAAGAAGACACGATTTAGAAATGAAACGCTTGGAGAACCCAGAAAACGTCACTTTGTCCATTAGTAATCCTAAACCAATAGAATGGCAGAGGCAACTCAGAAACTTCGAACTAGGTAATGATTTTACACTATATTTGGTACATTTTGAACGCGTGATGAAAGGTGTCGGAATGGACTCGGCTCAATGGATCAATTGTCTTCTCAGTGCTCTTCCGACTGAGATTGTTGAAATTATCATGCGTGAACCAGAAGAACAGGCGCAAGATTATTTTTATGTGAAAGAGCTCTTACTGAAGAGGTACAAATTAAGTCCGGAAAAATTTCGCCAGTTATTTTACAATCACGAATTTACTGGTGCACAGACTTGGCGTGAATATTACCACCAATTGGAATCACTTTTTAATGGATGGATATCAGGCTTAAAAATAAAGACTTTCGAGGAATTAAGGGACCTTATTATTTCGGACAGAATCAAGAAGATTGCACCAGCTGCAGTTCGAGAATACTTAATGGGTGAGTGGATGTTTTTGAATTCTCCTCTTGACCTAGTAACTAAAATGGATGAGTTCGATGAATTGAATAGTTTATTTAAGCAACAACAAAAGAGTAATGTAAGCAAACCTGTAGTTTTTAAAGAATATGAAAGGAACAGCAACTCTAAACTACAGTGTTATAATTGTTATGGAGAAGGTCATTTTTCACGCGATTGTTTGATGCCAAGGAGGCCCAAATTTTGTACAGCCTGCAATACCGAAGGTCACGGCAAGAAAGATTGTACTAAGGTTACTCGAAACTCTGTAAATCTATCAGTTGCCAAAGCAGTAAATGAATATTCATGTACTAAAATTGTAATGATTAATGGTGTACAATCAGAAGCCATAGTGGACACGGGTGCAGATATTTCTATGATGAAGTTTTCCTTTATGGAAACTTTAGGCTTCAACTCTTTAACTTTGCAAAGATGCTCTGGTTTTCCAATTCGAGGTATAGGAGGAGTAGTTCAATCCTTTGGGACATGCTTAGTTGATGTTGCTATAGACAAAGTCTTTTTAAATAATGTGCAGTTTTTCATAGTTGCTGATAACACATTTTCTGGCCCCAATGTTCTCATTGGAAAGAATTTAATTGATTTTCCTGGGGTAGTGTTGATCAGGCAAGAAGGAGGATCTACTCTACTTCATGAAAATGAATTTAAAGAGTTTTATAATCTTGAAGTTGATCCTCCAAAAGAACGCGTTACCTTCAGGACTCCAGAATCCGTTACAATCGAACCTCGGTCTGTTCAGTTAGTGTCGGTAATCAGTAATTCTGAGCGTAAAAATGGAATTGTATCGATTTATGAAGAGAACTATGCAAAGGAATACCTTTTAAACGTTGATAATGACGAAACTGTTATACCTATAGCGAATATTAGTAGTGAAAACTTAAAACTGAAAAGAACCAAATTCTGTTGAGAGGAAATTGGTCAGATGACTACAATGTTTATGAAAAATCCAGTAATTATGATGAAGAGAAGGCAGATCAAATTCTAGTTACTACAAAAGTAATACGCGATCCGATAACAGCTGACATGGTAAAAATTGGTCCCAATGCTACTGATAGTCAAAGAAACTCAATTTGTGATCTTTTGAATGAATATAGAACCTGTATTGCTGTGAAACCTGACGAACTGGGCTGCATCAAAAATACGATAATGCATATTAGTCCAGTCAATCCGTGCTCAAAAGTGACGTTTTCAAAACATTTGTATAGAAGTTTTTTTTTCAACGGTTTTATATGTTTTCGAGGGCGCTGATTACGAATATGAAGTTTGCTGCCACGTGAGAGGTCGGCTTCATATCGAAAATAGCAAAAAATCGTAAAATTTTCAAGTTTTTTTTAGATTTTTGCCTATATTTCTAAAACTATAAGTTTCACGAAGAAAACTTCAATTACAAAATTAAAGGTGATAAAATTTCCTATAAAAAACACTATTCAACTTTGATTTTGTGATGAGTGGTTCTACCGCTAGAGCGCGCTGAAAAACATATATTTTTTCGCTTTTATGCAAAAAAGTGAAAAACGCGCGCTTCAAACGTCTGTAAAATAAAAAGTATGCATTTTATTGGAAAAAAGCTTATATCAAGTGAAAGATAATTTAAGTTTGCATAAAATGCACTAAAAATTTTTGATTTTCTGTCAAAAACTGTTTACTCTAGAGCGCGCTGAAAAAAAAGCGATTTTTGCCATTCTGGAAAAATGTGAGAAGTGTCCACTTCAGCCCTTTATAAAATGGAAAAATAAGCATGTTAACTAAAAAAAATTGCATAACATGAAAGAGCATTTAATTCTCTACTTAAAACAATTCTTAATATTTAGTTTCCTTAAAAGGGGGGAGAGAGCGAGGCGAAAAATTTAAGAATGCCTACTAGCCCGCTGAATCGATCCCACGGTGATTCGATCTCTCTCCTCCGTACTCCAAGGAACCCACCTTACCGGTTAGTTCAGTGTCCCGGGCAGCTCAAAAACAGAGATCGATTCAGCTTATGGATCGATTCAGCGAGCGACGTCTGGAGAGTAGAGCGAAAAGGGGGATTTCTCGACATTTTCGCTTCGCATCCCCCCTTCTTACGAAAACAAAAATATGTAAAGAACCAGCTTTGGTAGGAAATTTAACGCTCTTTCATGTGGTATAAACTTTTTTTTGATAAAATGGTTAGGGGAGAGGAGGGAGGAATGGGACAATTTTCACTAAATATTTTTTTATTCATTATCCCCTGCTTATTCATAGATGCAAATGGTTGGATAATAAACTTACATGTTTTAACTTAATTTTTTAAAAATGTACAGTTCTTAAATGTTGTTTAATTTTATCACTTTTGAGCATTCAGATTAACAAGAATTTTGTCCCATTCCTCCCTCATGGGTGGGAGGAGTGGGACATGAGTATGGGAGGAATGGGACACTTTTGAAAAGTAAAGAAAATTAGTAAAATGTAATAATGAGAAAGGGCCTAGTATTTTACCTACTATTCTTTTAACCTTTGCCCACATTTTTAAACAGCTTTCAATTTTATATCTATTATAGAATAATTTTTAAAAAATATTTAGTACACTTGAACTCTTTCCCATGGTGTTAAGAATCAAAAATTGAAATACAATGTAATACTTGGAATTGTTTATTCAAGAAAAGAAAAGCATTTCAATTGAAGCGATAGAAAGCTATCAGAAATTAATATTTTCAAATTTTGTTTACATTTTTGCAGATTTTGTTTACATTTTTCAGAGTGTCCCATTCCTCCCTCCACACATTGCTTTTAAAATATAACTTGTCACATAAACTATGCTGGTGTTTGGCTTTATGAAATTGCAGATTAGCATAAATTATATCTTTTAGATTACAATGGCATTATATAATGTTTGTTCTACAAATTACATGAGAAATGAAATAAAACTCAAGATAGACTGGATATTAACTTTGGAAGTGGGAAAATCAAATTTTTACAACTATAAACAGAAACTTGCTGCTGGATAAACTAAATGAAGGAAATAACAAGAAGCTATAAGAAGGCCATCTAATGACCAAATTGGAAATAAAATAAACTGATTTATTTTTCCAGAATTTCAGCTGTCCCACTCCTCCCACTGTCCCATTCCTCCCTCCTCTCCCCTATTCCTTGTGTTTTTTAAGAGGTAAGCGTGGGCACTTTTTACTTTTTTGCAGAATGACAAAGTTTCACTTTTTTTAACGCGCTCTAACGAATTTTGTTTTTGTCAGAAAACCTAAGTCAACTAGTGAATTTTGTAGAAAATTTAATGAACTTTTAGGTGATATAAACCTTTAGTAAGTTACAAGCGTCTGTTAAGTTTTATTTGAGGTGGAAGAGCACGTTTTCCGGTTTTCAGCAGCAAGTACGAATAATTGCTGGTTTTCAGAGCGCTCTAGCAGCAGAACCTCTCGTCCGAAAAACAAAATGAGACAATGCATCTAAAAGGAAATTTTATGTACTTTAATTTGGTGTAGTGTGCACTTTCGAAAAATTAATTTTTTTTTAGATACAGTTAAAATAACAGCAGAAAGTATACAAATTTTCAGGTTTTTTGCAGTTTTTGATGGGGAGATGATCTTTTACGGAAATGAAAACTTGAAATTCGGATTCAGCACTCCAAAATACACATAAAAACGATCATAAAATTTTTTTTACAATTTAATACACGAATTTCATATTTTGCTTGATTTTCCGTGAAATGTACCAATAAAATTGTAAAATAATATTTTTTTTACTTTATTTATCATTCTTAATCATCAATTCATTATAAAATATTATAAAATTCCTTTTTCATTGGTAATATACCAAAGATAAAGCGCTGATCGGAGTTAGACTTGTAAGATGGTTCAATTGCGCACACGGCATTACTCCCCGTTTTCGTTTCCCGCCCTTTTCCATCACGACAAAATTTGAAAGTTATAGACGTTTTCTGTACAAAATAAAATTATCTTTTACGAGGTATAATTTTTTTCCCTATAAAATTCGTACTTTTTGTTTTATAGAAGCTTGAAGCGAGCGTTTTTAAATTTTTTGTAAAACGCCCAAAAAATAGCTGTTTTTCAGCGTGCTCTAGCGGTAGAACCACTCATCGCAAAATCAAAGTTGATTAGTGCTTTTTATAGGAAATTTCATCAACTTTAATTTTGTAGTTGAGGTTTTCTTCGTGAAACCTATAATTTTTGAAATATAAGCAAAAATCTGAAAAAAACTAGAAAATTTTACGATTTTTTGCGATTTTCGATATGAAGCCGACCTCTCACATGGCAGCAAACTTCATATTCGTAATCAGCGACCTCGAAAACATATAAAACCGTCGAAAAAAAAACTTCTATACAAATGTTTTAAAAAAACCACGGATTGACTGGACTATATAACCGAAAAACCTGGAAGCTCACCTGTAGCACGTTCCCCTTATCGCGCTTCCCATTATGAACGAAACATCATGAAAAATTTAGTTCAAGAAATGAAAGAACAAGGTATTATTCGTGACAGTCAGTCAGAATATAGTAGCCCAGTGCTGTTAATCAAGAAGAAAACGGGAGAATACCGTATGGTTATTGACTACAGGCATCTCAACGCTCAAACTATCAAGGATAAATTTCCGCTACCATGCACTGACGATTTACTTGATCGACTTTCGGGATACAATCTATTTTGTCTAATGGATGCCTGTCAAGGCTTCAACCAAATACCCATGGATGATGAATCGTCTCGTAAAGCTGCATTCACAACTCCAGATGGACATTTCGAACCAACTCGCTTATTCTTCGGCCTATGCAATGGTCCTTCTGTATTCCAAAGATCAATGACTTTAGCCTTAGGGGATTTACTTTGGAAAGGTGTATCTTGTTTTGTGGATGATATCTTCTTTGGTTCTATTGATTTTGAAAATATGATGAAAAGACTTAGAGAAATATTAGAACAATTGATGCTTGCTGGTGTGACATTGAAACTTTCAAAGTGTGAATTTGCTATGTCTGAAGTAGAATATCTTGGATTTGTAGTCAGTAAAGAAGGTATCCAGCCGGGACCAAGAAAGCTTGCTGCAATATCAGAGTTTCCTACTCCTAAATCAAAACACGATCTTCGACGTTTCTTAGGGTTGTCAAGTTTTTTTCGTCGTTTCATTGAAAAATATGCGACCATAGCTACTCCCCTCACACGACTTCTTAAGAATGATTGTCAATTCTATTGGACTGAAGAACATCAACGTGTATTTGAAGAGTTGAGAACACGATTAGTTTCCAAGCCAATTTTGAAGCTTTTTGACCCCCGGGATCCGACAGAACTTCACACAGATGCTAGCTCTCTAGGTTTAGCTGGAATGCTATTACAGCGTGACAAGAATAGTGTTTTGCGTTTAGTTTACTGTGTTAGTCGTAGAACAACTCCTGAAGAAGAAAAGTATCACTCAAGCAGATTGGAACTTATTGCAGCAGTGTGGTCCATCACTCGTCTTCGATCAATGCTCATTGGATTAAAATTCACTCTAGTAACAGATTGTTCAGCAATTACGTACCTCAATACGCAACGAAATATAAAACCCCAGGTAGCGAGGTGGGTGGAGCAACTAAGTGAATTCGACTATGTTATTGAGCATAGGCAAGGATCACAAATGGTTCATATCGATGCACTCAGTCGTGCACCTGTCGATGTAGAAGACTTTTCAAGTATCTCGAATGAAGATCGTTCCAATGCTCTAAGTTGGAATCCCGTTGAAAACGTGCTGTACATATGTTCTGAGGAAGATAAAACTTCCCTCATACAAGCCCAAGACAAAGAACTGCAAGATATAATAAACGATTTGAAAACCGATGGTGCTCATGACCTCAGTAAATCAAAGGAGACTGACTGCTATAAACTGATAAACGGCATTTTGTACCGTTTAATTCTCGAAGATGGTCGGAAGAGATCGCTGTTTGTCATGCCTAAATCGATGAGAAAATATTTGGTTGTTCGATTCCACGACTTTTCTGGACATTTTGGTGTCGACAAAGTTAGAGCTTTGATTAGGCAACAGTTTTGGTTTCCTAAAATGACAGAATACATCAAGCAACATATACATCAATGCGTCACGTGCGCGTACAACAAAATCCCTGGCGGAAAAGTCCAAGGAAAACTGAACCCGATTCCTCCCGGTAAACGCCCGTTCGAGATTGTTCACATGGACTTCCTTGGTCCTTTTGTTTCTAGTTCACAGAGGAATAGAGAGCTCCTCGTTATTGTTGACAACTTAACTAAATTCATTCGACTACGAGCTTGCTCCGGTTCCACCACTAAAAATGTTTTGAAGCATTTCGAAGAGTTTATCAACGACTACGGTTGCCCAAGTAGAGTTATTACGGATCGTGGAACATGTTTCGATTCTTTCGCATTCAACGAATATTGCGTCAAGTTAGGCATCAAACACACTTTAATCTGCAGTCAAAGGCCACAAGCAAATGGGCAAGTTGAGAGGATGAATAGAGTTCTTATACCTATGATAGCTTCAAGCATTAAAACTGAATCTCAAAAAGACTGGGATAAATCACTTCCAGAAATCCAAAGATGTATAAATTGGTCTCCTTAGCAAGTCAACTGGCAAGCCTCCATTTGAACTTTTATTCGGATACACCCCAAGAAAAGACGGTCCCTTTCCTGAAGAATTACTACCAACATCAAACAATTATGTTCCACCTAATGAATTGCAGGATGAAGCTCGGAAAAGCATTCTCGAATCCCAAAGTAAAATGAAGTCTAACCACGACAAGCATCGCTGCGCTAGTTACAAGTATTCTGTTGGTGATGTAGTAGTTGTGAAACGGTTGCCTGAAAGCACTCCTGGGTGTAGCACAAAAACGCAAGTTCGATACAGAGGACCCCTAGTAGTCGTGAAAGTGTTTCCATCTGATGTATATCAAGTCACGGATTTTCGAACGAAAGGGCAAGGACGTTTAAGACGGCGGCATTATACAACTACAGCTCATGCATCGCAACTGAAACTATTTCACATCATAAATGAAGATGAACTGACAACTAACGATGAAGATTGTTCTACATGACTTGTTAACGAACTTTAAAAGTAGGAACTTTTAGGGTTTTCTTTGAAGGATGGCCGATTATGATCGTAGGAATTAATTTACTAGTGAATTTACTTATACTTGGTCCAGAATGGCAATATGAATTACCATGGAAACGTGATGTTTATGTTTTTTGTACTTCTCGTCTCGATAGCGGAATAAATGGTATGATTTTTAATTTAGAATATTACTTTATTTTTACGATAACACTAGACTGACCGACACACACTGATATACACTCATCACGAAATCTCCAAAACTACTGAACCCAGAGCTTTGAAATTTGACAGAGACCTTCCTCTCAGCTATTAGACGCGTACTAAGAAATGATTTTAAAATCGAACAACTACTTCCCCGTTTTTCGGCACTTTTTCGACTCCGTTTCACCCATCGAAATAGCATTGTGCATTGTTGAAATGCATAAATTGCAGGGTTTACTTCTCAGTCTTAAGGCAACATCTTGCCTCACTTGATTAAATAATTGCAAAGCATTTTATAACTTACAACGAAATTTGAGACGAAAAAACAGTGTAAATTTCTATTTAAGAATTACAACAGTTATCAGAAAATTCAAATAATTAATTCGAAACATTACACTTAAGATTTTAATATGGAATAGCAAGAATAAAAAAAGTTTCCATGGAAACTGCTGAAATTTCAATGTTTCATAGGGCTAGCAATCCGTTTTTACTTTTTCAAAGTAGCTTTTAAAAAAGTTGGTTATATTATTAAGAAAACGGGCTTTTAATAGTTTTTTACTTGATTTAAACGTGGGATTTTTGAAATTGAATTTTCACGAATTTTGAAAGTAGTGGGAATATTTCACGAAAATTCTGTTTAAGATTTTAAACACTAGATTAATGACAGACTAATGACAAATGATTTCAATTGGATTGTTTTATCACTAAGAAAGGATAAATGTTTGAGACAAAAAAATGGAAATTGATTTCTACCTACTGTTATTGCTTAAGAGGTGAACAATGTGACTGATGTCTTAATTTAAAGGTCTGGAGGCACTTTATTACTTTGAAAAAATTTTGTTCATGGAGAGTTTTTGGTTTTATCCAATTATGATTAATAGTCTGCTTGTTTGGATACGTTGAATCTATCTGTGATTGGTTCCATGATTGGAAGTAATTCCATGCGGAACCAATCACGGATGGAATCAACGTATCCAAACAAGCAAGTGACGTCATGACTAATGTTGTCTATTGGTAAATACAATTTTAAAGTTTCTTTGCTTTATTATGTTTTTAAGGGAAAAGTTTCTGCATTCTTCAAAATATGATGCATTTATTAGTAGAGGGTAGGTTTTTAGAGTAAAAAAATATAAAACAGATTGATGATAGAAATAAAGTATTTTGTTTTTTGAAAAAATAATTTGTGTCTGGGGGAGAGCATTGTCACTCAGATAACTTAGTAGCCGTTTTGGGTGTTGGTGACTGATACTGAGAAAGGGGCAAAGCCCCCTATTTATTTATATTAGTTATCTGGCTGAGAGAGAGAAATATTGCATCAATATATAGCAAGTTTCCCAATTATAAAGAGAAAATGTAATATTTAAACAAGTTTTTTTTATTAAATGGGATTTGTGAAGGTATTTTAATGGTGAAAAATATTAGTATGGCAAGTTTTAGGAACTTAATCTGATAATAATTTTAAATCCATAAATAAGGTTCCCACTACCAGTATATTTGAAAATTATTTATTCAGCAATTAAAGTTATAATTTATGCCAAGATAAGTGAAAAGGTGATGGTGTTTAAAAAATAGTTATCATTATGAACCTGAAAAATAATAGTCCAGTTTTTAAAAAATGGATCCAAATCTTAAATAGAAATATCTAAAATTTATTTTAGTTTAATTATTTACAAGTTATACATTCATTTACAGATATCACACAAACGTTTTTTTCACAAGTTATCTCCCTAGGAGATACATTCAATTCAGCTCTTAAAACACCTTTGTATAAAAATAGCTTGCTAAAATACAGTTCAATAAATATTTTTGTCAATTTATACAATCAGAATATATCTGGACATTGAGAGAACTTTCGATCCCAATAGCCTCCTTTATAAACCCATGCATCTTCTTTGGCATAAGGATGAGGTTTCAGTTCAAACCAGCTAAAACAAAAAAACTCATTAATATCTTGATAAACAATTGAAATACGATAGCTTTATCACTGATTTTGATTGAAATTCCTTCAAAAAATGGAAAATCAGTTCCTTCAAAATGTTAAATTATTTTTTTGGTATTAGAAACAGATAAAAAATTACTGTGTACATTTTTTAACAAATTTGAACATGGAACCAGAAAATATAAACAAAAGCTAATGGTTATCTGACAAGACACCATAGGTAATCCATCAAAGTATTTTAAAAATACTTTTATAGAAGTACTCATAGAACAAAAAGATTTCTCAGGGAAATGTGAGTGAAAATGCACATCATTTCTGTTGAGAGAGTGGCAAATTTTAAATATTCTATTCATGGCATAGTTTGATGAATCTTTAAAAAATAGCTGTTGGTATAGTTTTGAACTATGAATAAAATTTATGGGTAGTTCAGATATTTAATTGCATGTTATTAAATTAGTATATTGGGTATTCAATTAGTATTGCATGACACAACTCTAATCTTGTTAGTACTTACACAGGTTCCCATGTAATTTTTTCTTTCTTTCTCATTTTTCTAACTTCTCGTTGTTTTTCTTCCAATCTGTTCTTTTCAAATGCAGCAGCATCTTAAAAAGATATTACACTCATGATAATTGTATCCGAAGGAAATACTATTTACATCAACACAAATATATAAATTATTATTTTTGAAAGCTGTAATAGTTTTGGTTAGACATTGAAATTATAGTTAAACCTTTGATAAGATTAACCATTGAAAAATTTTAAATACACAATGCATACCAACATCTCCCTCTTCTAGTTTTCTTATGTCTGGCCTGAGTCTTGAATCACTGCAGGGTAATATACTCTTTAAATCATCTGATATCTCATTCAAAGCCATGGCAAAATAAGTGAAATTGTAATACTGTAAGAGAAATTTTGTTTAATGGAAGTGAATACTCTTCATGATGAAAGCTTTGTAAATTTAAACTTTTGATCTCATTTTAGATGCAACAGAAGTAATGGTATGCTTTAGAAAGCTATTGGGATTAGGTTATACCAGATCAATGCAAAATTAAGTTAGTTTTATCAAAATGTTAAATACACTTACTTCTGATGATAGTTCTGGTTTTTTGTCAGCTTCCCATAGAAGAGTGGAGGGCAAATCATCAAGACATTTAAAGCTTTGTAATGTATCCTCATGGTCCAAATTCTAAAAAAAATATTTTTTATGTATAAGTAAAAAGCTGAATTTAATAATGGTAGAATAAAACAGAAAACTATAAGTACATTATTTAAAAAAGGATTTCAAAAAGCAATTCAGGAATGAAATTAATCTAAGTAAATAAATTTTTTTGGTTAAATTTAGATTGCCTCTGGATCTACATGTGACACTGTCAGCTTTGGCGTTCTTTAACTTTCTCATTTCAGTCTCGCTGAAGATGTCTGCCACAGATGTAGACAAACGTCCGTTTTTACTCATAGACCACGGTCCTTATACCCGGAAGAATTTTTAATAAATAACTCTGAATCTGACCGTGTAAGCCTACACTATTTCATTAGATTGCAGGTTTCAATTTTCACAACTTATATTGTAGGTATATAACCCGAAACCGAAAATTTAAAAATATGCACCTTCCTCATTCATAATAATAAGCTAACTAAAAAGGTTTTTTTCTTTGATAAAGCTCTTAATTGAATTGTCAGTTTGAAAAGAGTTTTTGGAAAATCTAAAAAAAAACTGTATAAGTACATTCAAAAATATTTTATAGTTGAAAAAAGTTAATGAACTTATTCCCTTTTACAACCTTATGAATTTTCAACGGAAGAAATATCCTAAAAAACACCCAAATTGACATTTAAATTATATTTCTGCTTTGTTCACAGCACAAAAGTGGAAAATAGAAAGACAGGCAAGTAAAATTCAAAACTATTATGAAATTGAGGAATTAAGGCAGTACCAATGGAGTAAGTGAATATGAATGGAGTACAACAGTAAACATTCCATGGATAGAAAAAGTTAAAAACCCTTTTAAATTAAAAGTAAATTTTATTTCGATCAGTTTACAGCACAAAGAACGAGAAAGGGAAGACAAATTAACTTTTATTCCAAATTAAATAAAAAAATACAATAAATGGACATTGATTTCGCAAATTCGACTTATCTGCCTAGAGGGAGTAGTTATTTCCCCCCGCTAATCCGCTTATTCACAAAGCCAGCAAGGTTTTTATACTTTGATATAATGTGCATTAGGGTTATGATTCTGACTTTTTTAAAAATATTTAAAAGCCTGATGTTGCATTCGATGAACTTTTGCCCATATGTTAATTTTATAGCATTATTTTCTTTATATTGAGAAAAACCTTGCGCGCCTAACCTCATTTCACTTTCTAATATAGGAATCACAAGTGTGTCTCGGGGAAAAAACTTTTTTACGAAAAACTTCGCTACCCAGGGATTTTCCCATTCCTTTTGGTCCCAAAAGATAGTGTGTGAAGTTTCAGCCCCATAAGTTAACTCTAGGGAGTGCCTATAGAGCCCCAAATTTGAAAAAAAGCGAAAAAAACTAGCAATTTTCAGAATTAAAAAAATATTTTGATATTTATATTGTTATAAAACTGGTTTAACTGTGTTCTTTAGAACATATTTAAATGAATTATATATATTTATGTGCATTAACTTTACCCTATAGCCCCTATAATTTAAGATTAATAAGTGCTTAGGGACGTTGCACTCCCCAAAGCTTATAATGCACTACCGGTAGACGAAATGAATTAAATCCGAATTCCTTCGAAGGAACTCCCTCAAATGATGACATTTGTTGTTAAATGATGTTTTAAATTATAAAGACCAGTGAATTAACAGTAATTAGGCCTTCCACTGAACTTTTAATGCAAAAAGTGCTTTTCTGCAAAAATGCTTGTTTCTAGCTGATCAAATCCAAAATTTTCTCAAAAAGAGGGTTATAGTAATTTTTAATATCAAAAACCTTGAAATACCTTTTTAAACCTTATATATTTCATTTTTATAAGTAGATTTTAACTTTAAACCATACAGATTGGAAACGACATGAATTTCTCCTATACCAGAAATAAAAATAAATTTTATCGTATGAAATTATGAAAATTACCTCTTTTTAACGTATTAGGGGGAAAGTTTAATTGAAATCTTCTTTCATCAAAATACGAACAAAAATTTACAACTATTAAACAATTTTCTTTACTTTAATTAAGTTGGATTTGATCAGCTAGAAACAAGCATTTTCGAAGAAAAGCATTTTTTACATTAAAACTTCAGTAGAAAGCCTAATTACTGTTACTTTACTGGCCTTTATATTTTAAAACATCAATGTAACACCAAATGGCATCATTTGAGGGAGTTCTTTGGAAGAAAATTGGAATTTAATTACTTTCGACCGCTGTAGTGTATTATAAGCTTTGATGAGCGCAACGTCCCTTAGTAGTACCTTTTACTCTTAAATTATAGACACTATAGGTACAGTTAATAACCTTAAATTTATATAAACCATCTAAAATGTCCTAAATAACACATTTGAACCCGTTTTATATCAATTTAAATATCAAAATATACTTTTTTTAAAAATTCTAAAAATTGGTAATTTTTCCAATTTTTTCTTAATTTTGGGCTCTATAGGCAATCCCTAGAATCAACTTAGGGGGCTGAAACTTCACACACTATCTTTTGGGACCAAAAGGAATAGGAAAAGCTCTTTTACAAATCTATGATTTATGTAACAATCAGCTTCAAAAAAGATTATATTAACTGCCTTTTAGTGCTTCAGCCATATAAAAATCTTATTAGGCGCGCAAGCTTTTTTCAAAGTTTTCAAAAATAAAAGTTATTTTCGAGAATTATGGACCAATACTCATCATTTGCCACCACAGGCTTTTAAATCTGAAAAAAATCATAACCCTAATGTGCATGCATCCAGGGTTGGCAAAAAACGGGGTTTATTTGTTTTTTTGGCTTAAACCAGGTTTTTTTGGTTTAAACCAGTGTTTCCCAACCTTTTTCGGTCCATGCCCCACCAAAGCCTTTCAAAATTTTCCATGCCCCCCCCGGTATCAGTGGCATATATAGAAATATATTTTGAGGGGGAGCCAAAATTATTTCTTAGCCCCTCCCTCCTATGTATATTTAATAAGTCTATTGAAGCTTTTCAGAACATTTTTAGGTAGAATTTGCATGCTAAAGAACTAAATCAAGTTATGAATATTTAAGTTCTAAGTACCAAGGGGGTTCTGGGGGGTCCTCCCCCAGCAAATTTTCGGAAATTTGACTCTAGGAAGCAGGTTTTTAACTAGTTTGGTACCCCTAGTCGGAAAGTTTTGGATATAATTTTTTAGGTAAGATTTGCATTTTGATTAACCTAGTGTAAAAAAGTTTTAAATATAAGCGTTCTAAAAACAAAGAGATCTTGAATCATCCCCCAGAAAATGTTTGGAAATTAGACTCTAAGAACAGGGTTTCAATTTGATTTTGATACATACTGGTCCAGATTTCAGACATACATTCTCAGATAGGAATAATAGGATCAGATTTTGATAAACTTCTTTTTTAAAAGTTTTTTTTAAATTTCCCCCTGGATTGGCCCCACCTGGGGGGCAATTTGGTTGAAAATTTTCAAATTGCCCCCCTAGAAAATGATATTGCCCCCTGGTGGGGCGTGCGCCCCACGTTGGGAAACACTGGTTTAAACCAAGTTTTTTTAGAATTTTTTTTATCAGAATAAGTTATTTTAGCATTGATGTTTGAAATTGAGTTGTAAATGAGACATTTATTTCAGGGGTTGTTTATAATTGATAAATGATTCGTATATTTCAATTAATTAATTAAAATTAAATTAATTTGTTTTAAAAATAATTTTTGTTTCTAAAATATTCCAATTTGAATATCTAATATTATTGTAGTGAATAAATATCAGTGTTAATTTATCTTGGATAAATGGTTGAATGAACTATCTCTTGCAAAATATAATAAGTTTAACTTAAGCATTTAAGGTTAAGTTTAGAGAGAATTCAATAATTAAAACCATTAAATTAAAAGATTCCTGATTTTTAATCACCTTAAAATGTCAATTTTTTTACAAATCTGACCTTTTAATTTTGTGCAAAAGATTATACTTAATAACACTTTCTTTAAAAAATCCTGAAAATATTTTATAATTTCTAAAAAAACCAAGTGTTTTTTTTGGTAAAAAACCATGGTTTAAACCAAATGGTTTAAACCGGCCAACCCTGCATGCATCACAAAGAAATAATAACTAATAAGTTTTAAAGTTATTGAATCCCCACTGGAGCAGTGGTAGGATGCCTGCGTACCATGTGGCAGTTCGTGGGTTCTACCCACAGATAATATTTTATTAAAATTTCCAAAAATCAGCAAAAATTAAGTCCATAGGTATGCGCATTGTTATCAAAGTATAAAAACAGGGAATCTGCCAAAATGAAATTTTACAAATCCATGACTTTCCATGACTATGGCAGTAAATTTCCATGACTCCTAAAAACTTAAATTAAGCTACGTAATAATTATAAGTTTGAAATGTAGAGAGCCTTAATGTATGTTCTTCTATAAAGTATAACACATACATTACGGCTCTACATTTCAAACTTATAATTATTACATCGCTTAATTTAAGTTTTTCAAAGCCGAGCCGATATCAGCGAGAATGCAGAGGTGACGTCATTGGGAGCTATAACCGAAACTACGAAAGGAAGGGAAGCGAGAATGCAGAGGCGTAGTTTTTGCGAGCTGAAAATGAAACTATACGGATTGAAGGGAAACTGATCGGATGATCTCAGAGAAAAATTATATTCTAATCATTTTTGTGTTTGGAATTTTAGATAAATGACTTTTCATGACTTTCCTTCACTTTTTCCTGAAATCCATGACTTTCCATGACTAAATTAAAAAATTTCTCCAATTCATGACTTTCCCTGGCTTTTCATGACTTTCCAGGTGTGCGGAAACCCTGTAAAAACCTTGCGGGCTCTGTGAATATGCGCTTAACACTCACATGTAGAGCAGAGCTTGGATATTTGTCAAAAGTCAAAAAGTCCATTTGTCATTTTTTGGACTTGCCCTTTTTTAAACTGGTGATTCAATTGTTCTCTGATTTACTTTGTTCTTTTTTGGAGCAATGTTCTGCTTTTTAAAGGATAAAAATATTCTAGAAATATTTTATAGCTAAGCTAATTCAGGTTTTACTGTACTTTTAAACCCTCAACATTGCCATGTTTATGGAAGTATTTCAATACATGGAAATTTCAGCCCTATTTATAAGCTATGTATAAAAATATATGATATCTGGAACAGTTTTTTTTCGTAAAGTTGATTATATCAGTTATTTAAATTTTAATATCAGTTTGATATAAACCGAGATAAAGATACTTTCAGACATACTGTATATGAATTATGCCTTTTGGAATTATCCTTCTGTAGTGATTGGTTTTGAGTTGTCAGGTCTTTCAGCCTCAGGTATTCATCATAGTATTTCACATCAATCCGTCTAATATAAGAAACCCACTTTCCAAACAGGAAACTTTGTTTTGTTTTCCTTAAAAAAAGTAATTGTCTTAGTTGAACATTTGATAAAGAGTATAAAATATTAAGGCTTTTACCACAGGGGAAAAAGTTAAATTAATTTATTTCAACAAATTAATAATTTCAAAACGAGATAACAATACTCATAACTTACAACATTACAGATCAAAATGTAAAAGAGAAACATTTCTATATTAAAATGAAAATCCTATTTTAAAGAATTAATGTAACTTACTGTTGGTCAAATATGAAACCTTCTACACAATTTAGATCTTTACTGTACCAGCCAGCTGGTTTGAAATTCAGTTCAGCAACTAAGCCATTGGTTTGACAACGAACTTCCATAACACCACACTATAAATGTAAAGTTAATTTACAAAAATGTCAGATCATACAAGATAGTGATTGACATTTCTTAAGATTAAGAGTTTAAAGTAAAATAAATGTAGAAAATTTAATTAGAGTACTAAATCATAAATATTTAAGAAAAAATTGAAATTAATTTATTAGAACAGGCTAACAATGTAAAGTTACGTTACAAAAATATCTTTCCACAACATTGGCATTTTATGTATTCCTTATAATTAAATATTTAACTTAAATAACTCAAGAGTGCTTATCTAAAAATCAAATTAAGAAACAGAAACTAAAACAGTTGTGAAAGAAATCTTGCTTATCCATTATCTAGAATAAATTATACAAAGCACTACATATAATTAAAAAATACATTTAATAAACATATACCTGTTCCATCCAAAGTTTCCCAACAATTATATTGTGCACACAACTTGTAACTCCAGTCCAAGTATACACTTCATCATGCCTAAACAAAAGGTTAAAATGTAACAGATTACCGTCATAAAAATATGTAAGAAAGTATACAAGAAATCACATTTTGAATATTCGCATTTTTGAGTAGGATTTTTTAGGATATCTTTCAAATAATATACTTCATAACTCAAATTTTTAGCATGTGACACTCCTTTGATAATCTTTTTCATTATTATTTAGGTCTTGAACCATTAGATTTCCACAGTCCAGTTTGGTAAGGACTAGGTGTAGTAATAATCCAGCACTAAAACTTCAGTAATAAAAATGCCTGAATTTTACACTGATCCACATATGCTCCACCTTTTCAATCAATGCCTTAAAAATACAAATGGGCGACTTTTTTTGTTTTATGAGTATCTTAAGATTTTTACTCACTTTAAGAGCTTTAAGATCACAGTTCCTTCAGGTTTCACCTCTACTGAGCGTGCCCATAACTTGAGCTTGGGATGAATGGCACCACTGAACACAAAAGTGGAAGATTCTATGTGAAAGGCAGTAACAGGTGGATGATGACTCACTTGTTCTGAAATACTTCTGAAGTTTCCTTCCCTGAAATAAAATTTATTACTTTATACTTGATACAGTGGAACACACTATAAAATGACCAGACATTGTTGTTCCTGGAGGATGGTTGGTTGGGGTTTTATGGGACAAGGGTCAGATTAGGCCATTCTATCCCAAGAAAGTATTGGAGTTGTTCTAGGAGGTACTGTAAAAAATCCTTTTTACTGTAACATTTTCAAAATATATATTTATTGAATCATCAGGATGACAAATGTTTTCATGACTTAAATTAAAAACAAATATATTAACAGCATTTAAGAGCATCTATTTTTCTCGTTTGTTAATTAGACCTCAAGACAAATTTTAAAAAACACATTTCTATACTTTACATTTTAAGATTTTCTTTCATATTGTAAGGACAAACATTCTTAGCACAATAAACATTAGTCTAGCAGCTCCCAAATTATTAGCTCCTACGACTTCTTCCTGTGCTTAGATAAGAAATTTTCAATTTTTATTTAGGAACAGTTTCCCTACTCCTTAAAAATTATTAAATAATAGATAGCAGACAAAAGATAGAAACATTTTCAATACCATATAATACAGAAGATAATCCTTTTTCAAGTTTCATTTATTTATAACTCATCAAACACCAATAAACAAGATATAAAATTGATAAATATATAGTTTTTACCTTGAGAGTTCATATGTTTCCCCTAACAAGGGATTGAAGGGTTTTCCTAATCTATCCCAATTAGAAGAGATGGCACTAACAGCAAATGCAGCTACATACTATGAATGAATAACAGAATCAGGCTGATACCAAAACAAAATAACTTTGAAACAATATTTTCAAGGGGGGAAAGAACTGCATTCATGGGTTTTTTATCACAGTAAAACTTGAAAGTTACTTTGTGTGGCTATCATTTCTTATTTATATACTTCCTTACTAATTTTATCATCATTATTATTTCAATTATGTAGAAAGCATGGATTTTTTTTCTTTCTATGTATGATGTTGAGCTATTTGTATGTATTTGACCCTTAATGTTGATAAAAATGCCTAGTGAAAATTTCTTTTCATTAAGAAATTTTTCATGAAATTCAACAAAATGTTATTAATAAAATTGATTTTAACAGTTTTTTTGATACATTAAATTTGATATAAATGAAATACACATTATTCAACAAGTAAAAAATATTCAACTAAAATATCATAGCTTACTCACTTCCAAGCGTTTTACAGGATCAGAACACTCATTCGCTTTATCCAAAAGACTTGAGTATTCTATATTTTCATTTAACCTTTGTAGAAAACTTAAAGGTTCGTTAAAAACTACAGGCATAGTTATTTTGGATAATTCCTGTAAGAAATTAAAAATATAAACTAAAAAAGCAAACATCCATTAATTTAAACAACACATTTTATAGTTATTTGAAGATAACACATAATAAAGAAATAAAAGAATAATCTACAAATTATGGAATTATTTACCAAGTTTTTAAAACAAATAAAAATGACTTAATTAAACAAAAATGTAGCATACTTTTCCAATGCACTGCTTTAATATGCTCCACACACTAAAATCATTTCTCGAAAACTGAGGGACAGGAAGTGTTACTCTAGAAATCAAAACATAAAAAATAGAATTAAAATCAAAACTCAAAAACTAGAAATAAAAAATAAAACATAGTATGGAGTGTTTGAAATTTATTCCTTCAAAGGTGTCAAACAGAACCTAATTTAAAACCAGTGAAAAATTTAGTACTTTAAAGAATTAAAACACTGGTATCATTTTGGGATGTAATTAGAAAAATCAAGTCTCAAATTTAACAGTAATTCAGTTTTAAAATTTAGAGGTTATAGCAACAAAAATGGAAATTGGAGAATACATTCAGCCTTATATCAAAGCATAGAAATGCAAACAAATGCTAACTAGGCACTTAAATCAATAAGGGTCAATTGCTTCGAATTTTAGGTTCAAACCAGTTACCTTCCCCATTTAGATGGAGTGGGTGTACTTTCTGATGAAGACATTGAAAAAGATGCATAGAACCCTGTTGTTTCACTTTCAAGAGCAGTTCCTGAGTTTGAGATGGTGTCATCTTGAAATGATTTAGTTTGATTTGGCAAATAATCTAAAACAAAAGAAAACATGGTAAAAGGACATCACTATATTTATGGCAAATATAGTATCATATTTCAATTCAAGTAATGTAAGATGGGTGAATTTTCAGGCTTGAAATTATGCTGTAAAAAAGCAAAACAAAAATAGTTGATTTTTTAGTTCTTACCACATTCAGATATAAGGCAGTCAGAATTAAGTTCCATTAGCTATTTACAAACAAAAGCAACTACCATTTCACTATTTATTTACTAGTATGGACTGGATTGTAAAATTTTATTACTTGGTTTCTTAAAAAGTTGGTAGTTTGAGTTCATACTACTGAAGCCACAATATAAATGACAAATAATGAACTAAAAAAATAATGAACTAGTAGGTGAAAAATAACAGTGGAAGTTAAAAATTTAACAGAAACATCTTATTTTGACCCAGAATATGCAGCTAGAATTTTTGTCTTAAGGAGAGCACCCTAATTTTTTTTCAGTTAGGCCTCAAGTGGGGATGAATATTTTCAATGCTAACTTTCTTTATATAACCTATATAATATTTGTTTATTTATTAATTTTATTTACCCTCGATATAGTTGTTTGTGAATTAATTAGCATTTTTTTAGAAGAGAATGAGGTGAGTACCGAAGGGATATTGTAAACATAAAAGGAGTTTTTAACCCCATTTTTTCCACATAATTCATTTCATTTTATATCATGAACAAATTTTATTAATTCAACAGAAGCAATATCATGAAAACTATTTTAAGCTGCATGTCCTTGGAGGCTATATTTATACCCCAATTTTAAACTATAATATTTTTCTACTTATAAAAGAAAAGTTATCTGTTTCAACCTAAAAACTTTAACTCCATTCACACATTAAAAATGTTTTTAACCTAAATATCTTAAAAGTTGATAAAAGCCCATAAAAAAGTTCATTTGGTGGTAAGAATTTCCTTTTAATGTTCTTTTCTCATTACTATAAATAAATTCATATAAAAGAATGTGAAAATTTATTAATGATCCATGGATGTCAAAAATATTAAAATTATGAACTACAAATAGGATAGTTAGAAAGAACGAAATAATAAGCACAAACAAAAAGGCAGAAAAGGTAATCCTTTCGAAAATTGCGAAAACCACATTTCCAGGCTTTATCTTGCTTGGAAAGTTGCAGAGCAATAGGAAAAATATTTAGTCTGAAGATAAAAATATGCTTTTAAATGAACAGCCCAAAACAAATATTGTACTCATCAAAAATCAGACAAGTTTATCAAACAGTGAGAAAGTATATTTTTTACATTTTAATATTGGAGGCGTAAAAGATGGGGAGATGTCTTGCAGAGGGGGGAATTGTCACACTGAATCTTACCAAGAGGGAAGGGGTTCTATAAAAATCCCACATCAGCTTTTAATATCAGGAATCATTTCTCCTATCTTTTTTAAATAGACAAATCATAGGCCTAATTAAAAATAATTTTCACTTGAAAGAAGTAGTTTTATTTTGATTTTCAATTACCTAATAGTTAAACTATTGAAAATAACATAATAAATTATATTTACTGAAAATATATTGAGACAAAGGTATTAGTGGTTTGATCATAGATCAAATAGTTAATGTACTATTTGATCCCTATGGGTTTGATGGGAAATTAATTATGGAAAAGTTATGAGGTGAATTGCACAATATAAGGAAGAGGGTGATCACAGCATATCCAAGGGGGGTGAGAGTCCAATTTTTCCAGTGGACATCCCTATCCTATACGAACCAAACTGAAATCATGGATGCTACATAATCTGGAAATCAGAGAAATTCTTAAAAATACGTCAAAATAAGGGAAATTTCCCGATTTGTGCTATCATTATTCTTTCTCCGATACCTTATAAATACGTTTTATTTTTCTAATCTTAAAGAGGAACATTCTGTGACGCATGCTATTTTTAGATTCGAGCATACGAAATAGACAAATCATATAAATTAATAAATATTAAATTATATATGAATAACATTATTTATATTAAATTAACATTAAATAATATTATAATTATTATTAATATAAAATTTCATTAATTTTTACAATTAATTTTTCATTTTGAATAACAAGTATAGGTTTTTTAAATGTATCTTGTATACACATAATGGTTCTAAATTCAGAGGAGGCCAGAAAATTAATAAAATTGGTTGTAATGCTGTTAAGTCGACTCAGGGAAATTGGGGAAATTTTTACTCAGTTTCGGTATAGCCATCCTGGGAAGCGACTTATTTTTCCTCGAAACATCAACTCGGTCACGCCGAGAATCCCCACAAACAATAACAACTCTCTCCATTCGAGAAAAAAAAACTGAAGATAAAATACTCTCACTCACCAGCAGACAGCAGGGAAGGGTTATTCGGGGACTGGCTCCGCTCCCTCCCCTCCCTTTTGTCCCCGTGCATTTCGGTGTACTTCACGCGCCGGGGATTGAAGTAATCAGCGATGGCCTTCATGACGGAATTGGCTTTAATGAACGATCAAAAAATAGAGGTCAAAAACGATGGCTAGCATATGGACGGAGGAAGCGCGGTTGATAAAAAAGAAACCAGTCGGAATGACTTCACTTTTCCAATTGTTGGTTCTGTGACGCAACGCGAGGCCGCCTATCGGTGTGCGCTATCATAAACATATAGTCGCTTCTGTGTTTACATAGAGCAGAAAAACGTAAACGGACGGGAAGCTGTGACGTTGAGATTTATGGACGGAAGACAAAAGCCCGGTCGCTCAAAGGTACATTCTTTTGGGGAACAAATGTTTACACCTATCTGTCACGAAGCCAAGGAAAGGCCAAGGTGTGGAGACAAAAGCGAGTAAAGCGAAGCTTCATCCTTCATCCCAGTGGTTATAAAATAAATGCTCGACAACCTGTTTTTCGCTGCGAAAGGCGATTGCAATCTTAAGGAATTGGGTCTAATTTCAACATTGATGACTTAAAATAAAATGAATGAAATTGCATTAATGCTCGACGACATGATAGAGACGAAATTATTCACTGCCAACTTAATCCAAGAAATTATAAGCTATGATCCGAAATTTCACACGGAGAAGAATACAGGTTTGACTAAAAAGCGCACCGAGAGTGTAAAATTAGAAACCGGGAGACCAGAAATATATGGAAACTAGTCAAATACTACACGGCCTCGTGCAAGGCCCAGGCGAATGCATCTTTTACAGTTTATGAGTACATTTTTATTTACTAATCAGTAATTAGTTTATTTTTAATCTGCATAAATTGTGTATAAATAGCAGTTTATTACCTTTAATAGTTAAGGAGTAAGCCCCCTGGATCCGAAAATGTAGTCTGTATCTCAGACTAATATTCCTAGTTCCTATCTCTCTCATTACATTTTTATTAAAAAAATACGGCTAAACAATACACTTTGTTAAATCGCCTATTTTTGATCGTTGCAAGGATATAAAGACGCAAATTGGAACACATATAGAGAAAGCTGTCCAAAAATTCTAATTGTTCCTTACATATCAAACCCTACGTCCAAAGTCAAAAGATGACGACCGACAAAAATCAAATCTGTTCAGCGTATTTTTCCAAACTGTACCATATCACATGTAACTCAACTGATATTGATATATATTTAAAAGTATAAACTGTAAAGTTTTCTAAGTAGTATTAAATATGATATTTTGGGTCTTAAAGACGATCATTTTAACTGAACCCTACTACATGAAAAAATTTGAAAAATATTTGACGATGTATTTTTTGGTGGCGACGCATTAAAATCCAAATAAAAAGCTACTGTAAAACAATCATTATTAGTACTCCGATTGCATTTCTTTCTAAAAAAAAAACAAGTGCACTCAGAAATGAAAATCGATGCTTTCCAGTTATAAGAAGATAAAGTTTATTAGATAAGGATTTTTTAATCAGTTATAAATCCCAGGCAGTTATCATATACACTATTTTTAACAACATAACAAAGTGTTTGTGGATTTATCAAAAAGATTTCCAACCTTGATCAAAAAATAACTTAACTCCCGAAATTTTTTAAGTACCTATATTCAATTGATGAAAATGTTACTAGACTCTTCAGAAACACAAAATTTTCCCAAATCTACTCGAAATTAGCCAATTTATTAGCACTTTGGTAAGAAAAAAACTTGTTATTATACTACTTGGACTCTTGGACCATCTATGACGAAATATCAATAGACCTCGTACAAGATTTTATACGCAGACAAGTTTCTTCTCTCTCTAGTCTACTAACCCCCAAAAAGCAAAATGTCTGGAATCAGTGCGAACGACATTTCCTTAACAGTATTTACTTAGATGGCCTAAAGAATAAATCGTAAAGACTAATTATGCATTAATATCAACAATAAATTATTGCACTTAAAAATTAAAAGATTCTACAACGTTATAATGATGCATGAAAAATTCAAAACAATGCAACAATTTCTTTTAGTTAGAAATAGGAAAATTCCCACAAAGTTTGAAACATCTCATTTCAATTAATTACAATATAGGATCAAACCAGAAAATAATGGTTCACCTTTCAAATGTTATTGAAATTTTTTAAACTATGCACAACATGCTTTTAATGTTTTTCATAAACAAATAAAGCCAATGACCATTTTCTTCTTAATTACTAAGATCATATAAGATCCTATTTAAGAAAAAGTAGTTCTTTTAATTAAACTACCTGTTAAACTTAGCAAACTGAAATGCTCATTCGACATTCCAAAATAATGAATGCAAATCCAAAAATAAATGAATATCTGGAAGGATAAATACAGAACACAGGATTTATAATTAATACTCCAATAATTTTACATTTTTATAAAAAAAAAGTTTTAACAAAAATTAAATATTAAAAACAGAATACCGTGGCTTATTCATAAAGTTAAAAGTTAGAAAGTTTAAAATTGTACCTTTGATAGAAAACTGATTAAAAAGATCGAACTCTAATGATTTTATTGTTAATATCTCTTTTACGATCAGATAAACAAACGTTTGAAAGTTTACAGAAACGTATAGGTAGTTTACTTTATAGGATGTCAACAGAAGTTAATGACAACGGACATTTCTACTACAGTTTTATTTTGAAAGCAATGTTGCAAAGCATTTTAAATAGACACCTGCGCGCTATGCGCATTCGAGCAGTATCGTTAGCTATTACGCTAAATAAAGTATTTGAATTTTTCATTACAGATAGAATACAAAATTTACAAAGTAAGTAGCAATTAACATTTGGTCATCAAACATTCTAAGTTATAATAATGATGTTACGAAAATAACTATTTATAGAGAGTATGAAATTAAAACTAGATACTGCGAACATCGAACAAACTAATATTGATAACAAATTATTTAAAAAACCTACAGTTAATGAACGGCGGTGGTACTTTTAACATGGACTTCATATAAACTTATTCCTTCAAAAAATAAAAAATTCGCGGGCTGCTTGACACGCACAAAATGCGAATTTATTAATACAGAGATGTATGTAAAATTTTATAATATATCGTCTTATATTCACAAATATTGCGAAAATATTAACAAAAAAATTAATCGTAAATGTAAAACAAGGGAAGAATAAAAACATTTAATTATTTTTTTGAATGGATTCAAGAATTTTTTAACTTCATGTGTTAGTTAACAAATTTCTTTCTCAAAAGAGTAAAATGATGTTTTCGAAACATCAACAAATATTTAAAAAAAACTATCAATAAAAACTACAGAGCAGTAAGTGCCCAATGTTTTCTATCCAGCAAGCCAAACTTCATATTAAAATAAAGATCACAACTAGAGATGGGTTGAATAACTAATAACGTTATCAAATAACGTTATCGAAAAATAACGGCAATAACGTTACCCCAAAATAATGTATCTCGTTAATTTACCCGCTAATTTCCATTGAAAATTAATCAAAATTTTCCCGGGTTCCAAGCCTCAAAAAGCGAAAATGGCAGGACCAGACTAATCAAGAATTTAATATAAGCATAACCCCCAATGTCGAATAAAAAAAACATTCATGACTGTACGAGAGAGATAGTGAAAAAAAACCCCACCGAACGCGCCTCCGCTCTGAGAACATCAATTTAGGGACTGTTCCCAAAGTTTCACCTTGTTAATTCTAGATAGAGATAAGAATAACCCCGAGAACGATACGCTGTCCGCTGTCAGTAACGTTATTTTCGGTATTATCGGTATTTTACCAGCTTCGTTATTTTCGTTCCTCTCGGTATTTTTAACGCGAGTTAAAAATACCACAGGCATTTTTGATCCGTTATTTTCCACGTTCGTTAATTTTCGTTGCTCTAGTTATTTCGTTCCTCTCGTTAATTTTGTTATTCCGTTCCTTGCGGTAATTTTGTTATTCCGTTCCTTGTGTTAATTTGTTATTTCGTTCCTTGTGTTAATTTTGGTATTTTGTTCCGCTACTCTCGATAGCTTTAACTTTTTTGCTTGTTGAATCAAAATTGATTCTTTTGACTTTTTTTTATGATTATTTTAAATTTCAAAAATTATTTCGTTCTTTACAAAAACGTATGATTTTTAGTGAGTTTGAATTGAAGCTAGTTATTCGATATTATTTTAAGTTTGAAAAACACACCTGCCGAAAATTTTTAAATAATCTCCTAAAATTTGTTATTTACTTTTAAATTACCGACATTTGCGTGTATCGCAAATGAAATTGCTTCGATGCATATTGTAAATATAGCTCACGAGACGAGTTGAAGCTACGATAATTCTATTTAATTCCTTTATGCGTTTTTTATTTAATTTATTAATATTTTCAGTAAATATTCGCATTCTTAAATTTGTTAATGTACTTAGTCCTGTTAAAAATAATACACGAGGCATTTTTCATAGAAATTAAGGTGATGCATTTAGATTGCTAAAACACAGATTATTGGTTTCGGCGATCAACGTGAGAGTCCGCTCATTAATAAGACAGCTAAAATCCACATTTAATTTCAAATTTTCTGAAAATAATCGAATATGTTTCCTCTTCGAAGTGTTATAAATACTACTATCTTCGTATTTGTGAATTTCGAATAAAACTATTGGCGATGGACAAGGATTGCTAAGTTTCAAAAATCACTAAAGTCAGATACGACGCGAGTGAGACGTTGCTTCAAGGGCATAGGGTAGGGTAGAAAATTTTTTATCGGTTTGATTGATACGGTTGGTTCTTGGCGCTACAACGATGCAACTCGAGCTCGTTATCTATCGGGAAGTTTTGACCGATCGCGTCGTTAAGTAACTGCATGTAAACCCGCCCTAGTTTTAGCAGCTTTTCTTCGGTGCCTTCCTTCAATGCCTTGAACGGCGGGTCGGCTCGCTGGGCTGAGATGACCGCGCGCACCCCGCCGGAATGGTCAGGACAAAGAATGCGGGGGTGTTCCCTCCAATTCCATTGTGTCTTTCCTTTGAAGGAAATTTGATCATTAAAGAAGAAAGTGAAAATTTCCTGAGAATATTTTCTTTTGTTTGACCAGATATCTTCTTTAGTTGAGTGAAGGCTGTATGATTTGGTGCTTTTGAATCTATTACATAAAAGGCTGCGTGATTAAAAAATAACGTTATTAAATAACGTTATTTGAAAATAACTATCTTTATTTAACGTTATTAAAAAATAACGGTTTTACCCATCTCTAATCACAACCCATAATAGATGCCAAATTTAAAAACTAATAACTATTTACTATTTTTCTACTCCTCCAGGAGCTTCAACAGAACCACCATATAAACGGGCCACACGAATCGCCTTCGCGGAGGTTAGACACAACTGCTATAAAGAAATTAATAAAACCATTACTTCTGAGTTTCAACAGGTTACCAAATAAACAAGCAACAGTATGATTTTCGTCCGTTTTTAAGATATCGAGAACATACAGAACTCACTTAAAACGTAGGGACTTATATATAATGGTACAGTACCTACTACGGGACGCATGGGAACTCCTAAAAGTACCGTAAATAAATACAAAACTTTTCCCCGATACGGAACAGGAATAAACCTTTCCAATTACAAAGCTGTTATTCTCTTCCAAATTTCCTGCAGCATGTTAATTTTTCCATCTCGCCCCGTCTAGAAGAAAATAGCTGGGGCGGATATCCGTTTCTAAGACGGGGCAACTTCCACCCATGAAAAGCGCTTTCTTCATTCTACCTATCTCGTAAAAATAGCGCGAGAAACCGCGGATGTAAACTGACTGCACGCGTCGACTTTACATGAAAAAGGAGCTATGTTAACTTTAAAAAAATAATAATAATCATCTCGTACTCACCGGTCGTCTTCATGTTTAAATTAAAACCAACGAGAACAGCAAACGGTTACGAAGTGGAAGGGTTGTTGTAAGGACCAGACACACGACGGCTCGTATTCCACTCCTTTACACTTTGATCCTTTTTTTAACACTTCATTCATATCGAGTTATCAATCGCTTATCCACGCATTAAAAGAGCGACTATCATCTGCGTCTCTTACGGAGCAAATGGTAATGGAGGATTACGCCGAATGCAAAGGAATGATGACTCAGGAACACCATCATCCGGGATGAGGATTCGTTGAACGCGCTGACACGAAGTGAATAGATTCGGCGGTGGTGAAGAGTTTTTAATGAATGAAAAGTTAAAATCCACTTGGGCAGTATGTCAGTCTATTCGGCTTAAAAAATTCTCTTCGAGAAGCACGAATTGCCAAATCTTTTGAATGCAGTCTTTCATTAATGGAAAGATGAAAACTTTCACAAATTTTATTGAATTAAAATTTTTCCCCGTTTTGAAAATATTGTTAAATAATAAAGTACAAGGTATTCTTGAAAATAAATATTTTTTTGGTTGTTTTAATGAGTTACAATTTTTTTCCAAATTACACTGAGGGGAACACACATTAATAAAAATACATCATTATTCTTATTTTCCCATTTAAATTGTATTAACTCTGTTCATGCTACAAAATTTTACTGAAGTAAAGATTCAATGACTCCATAACCTGTAATTTTCGAAGGTGAGTTTTATATCTTCATTTTTTTTCTTACCTTATCATAACATTTTTCAAGGGTAAACCATTTTAAATATGTACGTATTTTGAAAAACATCTAAAAGGTTTCCAGAGGAAAATCATTTACATAGATTCTTCTATGAGTACAATAAATTGTGAAAATTAACACTGCATTCGAATTTCATTTTACCGTCTTTTCACAATGGCATCTCTCATTGTCTTTCGTGGTTTTGTTTGTCCGCACTCCAGCACCGTAAAATTATGCGTTTACGACTAGTATTTCTATGCGATTATGGATTGTCTTTCTCTCCTGGAAGTTGTAACAAGATTTTCAAATTGCTCTGTCAACAACTATCAGCTTTTCCGCAATCTTTCCATCATTATACGACAAGTGAAAAACATTTAAAACAAAGAATGCAATCCTTAAATTTGACAAAAATATTTGCTTCTGGACAATGTCAGTAAAATTAACTCAGATAACAAGATATGAAACTAACTAAAACTAACCACTTAACAGCTTATGATGCGACAAGTAAAATGTGATCGACTGCCATATTAGTCGAAAAATAGGTCACCTGGAACTGAAAACAATTATCTTAGGGAGGTACAATAAAAAGTATTGGACCATGACAAAAGAAACAAGACTAAGTTAGAGAAATGTGGGGAAAATAATTCAAATCCGAAAAAGTAAAGCAAGAACAGTTTAAACTTTCTGTTAGTTCAGGGATATTAAAAATTATTATCGCCAGCCCCTAAAAAGTGCACCATAAAAAACAAATATTGCTTGTGCAGCAAAGAACTGGTTTTTGGTTATAAGGAAAAGTTTTCGTGATTAATCTGGTGGTAAAAACGGGAAAAAGATTTCTTTTTCATCTCAGTTTAAAGATTATTTGTAATGTCCCAATTGTCTTATTCGAAAATACAACACTGCAATCAAAATTCCAATACTAAATATTTTAGATAGGAATTTTAAAAAATAATGGGGAGAATTGCTTTATTAATTGAATAGAATTGCTGGATTGCTTTGTAAAGTGAATAGAAATTCGCGGAGCGCGGAAAATATATCATTTTATGGGATTCTATAGAAATTTTATTGCTCCATTTTGCCGTAAACAATGTTAGCGCATAGTAATAGAGCTACAAATTGTCGTTAAATTTCACACGAAACTTGAAAAAACGGTAAAGGAAATTCCTTTTTTATTAAAAGAAGGATATATAAATACATATTTGTCATCTACACAAGTTTTTGAGGGGTTTAAGGGATTTGAAGATGGCTGTGAAGATGTAGAAAAATATTTACAATGCAAAATACCCTTTCTCGTCAAAAAATTGTTGAAATTACTATAAATATTGCTAATACTATTATTCGATTTAACAGTCATTTATGTATTTGTGCGATTGCTCAAGCTGTTTGAATTGACAAATAATGTGCAAGGCAAATTTGGCATAGAAGTTCTAACTCGCAAGACACGGAATCTCGGTCATGAAGATTCGCGCCGGTTTAATCTGCAGTGTCTTTCAAAGACGTTTCTTGCCAAATCCCACATCCCAGAGTAAAACCATCCACATTTTCAATTTGAACTTGCTCCAGGGGACTTATATCTAACTCCTAAGATCAAACCTGAATTATTAAAACATGATTTCAGTGCGTTTAAGGAAAACCGGCAAATGTCAGAAAGGTGTGTTCATTCATAGAAGACTTCCAGATTATTTTCAAACAGCAGACAATTCACAAAAAGTTGTCTAGGGATAGAGGAGGGATAAATATTTAAGGTGATAGTAATTAACTATAAATAAATTAAAAACACTACGATTTACACAGCATCAGTCTCGTTATTTAGTAGCCATCATAATCTTGCATGTACTTTTGGGGATGCATACGGCATCATGCGCATTCGCCCATGAGTGCATTAAAGAGAAACTTAGTTCAACAGTTTATCAAAAGCGACATTAACGGCATACTACAGATAAAATAGTTAATATCTCCCATCAACCCCAACGTTTACACTCAACAATAGCAAACTTATTTTCTAGGAATCGATTTCGAGAATATCGATATCTTCACGCTGAGAACTAAATTTACACTTAAAAACAGCAGAATGTTCCCTTGACGTAACAATGGAACAGATAACGGGACAAAAAAAGAGCTTACTAGCATAAATTTAAAAGCAAAGGTAAGATGCTATCTAGATATTAACAAAACGTCAAACCAGGCACCTTGCTGGTAAACCGATCCACTTTGAAAAGGCATGCATGGTTTAGGTACAGATGCTCTTAAATTTTCTGGTAATCAAAAACTCGATTAAGATCCAAAGTATTATTCTTGTGCTGGATTTTAAGTATTTGTCATTTGAATTTGGCATTATGAATCCCCAAAATAATATTCGGCAAATTCTAAGATGAATAAATTCTACTTCGTCAAAATATTTCTAAAACTTTACTCAAGACAAAGGGGAAAAGATTTTCAAAAAGAGAAAGTAAAAAGTTTAAATAAAAATTTCGATGCTTTGATGAATTCAGGGCCAATGGAATCTTAATATATCCCTTTTTTAAACAATTTATTTTAATATCAGGAGTGTTAATAATAGAAAAATCAGTGGCGGATTCAGGGGGTGGCACTCAGGAAAGTGCCCCCCTTGGAGACCCAAAAAGGTTCTCAAAATGAGTAAAAACCCAACTTTTACAGGTCTAATTTCAAAATTTTTTCTGGGGGAGGACCCCCATACCCCCATTAGTATCAAAATGGGGTATTCAGTGTTTATTTTTAGGAAATCCCCAAAATTTTGACATTTTGGGTCAAAAAGTAAAGGTAATAGTGTTGGAAAGTGTCCCCCTTAGATTCAAAATGTTTCTAAAAAGGAGTTAAAACCCTACTTTTACACGTCAAATTTCTATTTTTTCTGGGGGGAGGACCCCTATACCCCCAATAGTACCACAAGGGGATCTTGTCTAGAAGTGCCCCCCCTTGGAGCCGTGCTGGATCCGCGCCTGAGAAAAATATAATTAAAAAAGTGTAAGCCCGATATTTTTAATGAATGAAATTTTCCCAATTATTAAGCGCTAAAAACGGTTTCAAAATTAAGTATTAGTAAATAAAAAATTGCTACCTTCAACATCTTTTCTTGTCTAAAATACTAAATCTTCAGTTTTTCATGAAAAATTTCTTACTAGGAAAATAATATTTTGAAACGAAAAAAAAACAGAATGCTAATAACATTTCAAATACAAAAAAGTGAAGGATTTTTCACTAATTTCGCACAAAATACTGAGAAATAATGATCAAATCATCAAGAGATAGAAGCATGACATAGCTATAGCTACCCCGTATTACTTGTGCTGTCCCCTACCGCCAGATTTGATAACCATGGCACCCCTCCAGTCTAGGATTGGTGCTGCTACCTGTGGAACTAAGAACATAGGAACATCTTTAAAAAATGGTGCTGCTATCTATGGATGGAATCAGCACTAATATCATCCCAGTATGGTAATAGGATAAGAAGAAACTGCGTGACCAGCCCAGTCATTTAGTTTTGAAAATTTTCCATAAAAGATACGCCGCGTTTCTAAATTTCTATCTTTCACTCTTCTTAAATAAAATAAATTCTTTAAAATGAACAGAAAAGAGACAAAAAATATTGCAGAAGTTGATAATAATACAGAATATTAATTTAAATCTAAGAACCAACACGCAACTGCCTCATACCTCAAAATTGGCTGGAATACGGGGATTTTTTATTATGGGTGTTATACCCCTATATCACACCATGGCTACGCCCCTGTAATAAATTAACCCATTATGTCCCAACGGGACTTGTAAGTCCCACTTCCGAATGTTCCAATAAATTCGTCCAATTTTCGTCATGTAAAAGGCCAAATTTAGTTTACTTATAGTTGCAGTTACGTTAACTTGACACATTTTAGATGAGGATGAGGAAAATAATTTGGGGCATAAAGGGTTAATATGATTGATTTTCAACTGAGAAACTAAATCCGAGACTTCTAAAGCTGTGCTGCTAAATTTGACGGTCACTCAACGGTCGACGGGGACGGGATAATACGTACAGTTTTTGGGGGTGGAGATATTAGTAGATGATACGTTTACTTTACTACCCCAAGGTAGATGAAAGCCTAGCTACGCCATTGTCCAGAATCATTACTAGAAAAAGAATCTCATCGGAAGAGCAAATACGTCTAAGGGTTTTCTGTTAGATTTTTACACATAAATGAATGAAATCGACCGATGATCTCTTAATTTGGATATAAAGCTAAAAGAATTCTCGCACAAAAACTGTATCGATTCTTCTCCAATTGATCGAACAATTTATTTCATTGGAGTTGAACTAGGGGTAAATTCAAAATTTATAAAAGAGAAAATCAAGATTCCAAAGCGTACTTACGGCTCAGAATGTTGAACATGGCGAAAACTACTCCCGATTTTATGAGTTTTCAAAAAAACGCGTACACTCCTCCTCGAGAAGGATATCTTTTCTCAGGCAACATTTTCCTTAGAGAAAAGGAGTCATACGTCAAGAGGAAAATAAAAAGAGTTGTCGCCAAAAAACAATGGTTCCCAAGTCAAAGTTGATTGGAAGATGAACCAGTGTTTAAAGAGATAAAATCTTACAGGCATAAAAATCGCTTTGAGGAAAACGGATAAAAAAATCCTTGCGCACCATTTGATTATGATAAAACTAGAAAAACTTCCATATCGAATAAGATTCAATAAACTAAACTTCCATATCGAATAAGATTCTCAGCCGCGTTTAGCTTGACTTAAGCACGTCAGTATTAGGTAGCTTGTCAACTGAAGTCCGCTGCAAAAAAAGTTCACGAGCAATAATCGTGATGGGTCATGTGATGCTTTTTATTCTTGCAAGATAACAAAATAGGTTTCCTTATGTCACTTCAAATCTAGTTCGCTCCTTTTATAAAATAAGATGGTTTGAAGACACGGACTTAAATATATCTCACAACAGTAGAATATAATGAGATCTTCCCACTTCCCTTCAAATTAATTACTCTCATTGAACATTTCACTATGATATTTAATTGCAAAAGGAACCACTACCTATAATTTCAGTCGAGATTACATTTTTTAAAACGAAGTCCTAAAACTCCAGCTATAATATCGAGGGGGAAATAAGTAACTTAACTAATAACGAAAGTGCGGTACTTTAGGAAGGTGTACATAGAGCTGTCGCGAAAATTCCAGTCAATATAAAAATCGGTCAGTTAAATCCGGTCAAAAAAAGCTATAGCTTTACCCATGAAATAAATTTATTTTTTACTGCTTGGATTTTTTACATAACTTTTAGGATAAGCAGGGCACAAATCTCGTCAATCGATCTTTAGTGTTGACTTTTTACAAAAATTGCACCTAAAAATTAACAATAAAAGGAACATTGCTAGCTGAGATATTTTAATGATTTTTTATTTAGATATTTGATTGTTTTTGCCAAGTTTTAAAACTTGACGGGTGCACCCGACTACTAAAGTACTGAAAGTACAAGTGTAACTTATTGTACTGTAAATAAAATACGACACAACACAAAAAAGTGGTGAAAAGAAGTTCCCTTAATATCATTGAGAGGTGTAACTCAGCGATTAGGAGAGACTTCCCACATGGACTCGGTGGGAGGTCCCATTCAGGTGGAAAGTTCCTCTGTATTGCGGTGTAAACATCCCTCAATGATATTGAAGCAACTTTTTTCCACCACTTATTTGTGTAAAGGGCAGTATTCTTTTCACAGTATACGCCACTTAAAAGTGCATTACAAGTATCTAGTGTACACCTTTAAGTGTAAGGCTAAGCGCGCACTAGAGACTTTTGTCTCGGCGACAGAGACAAAATTGTTTCCCTGGCTATTGCAAGAAGCTAGAGAGCACGCACATGGCGACGAGACCAAGATCACTAGGCCAAGAATTTCCTAATAGAAATGCATTGCTCTCGAGTGACTAGTGTTACAGCCGCCGGCGACTTAAGTCTCTAGTGCGCGCTTAGCCTAAAAGCTATTAATTCACCTCCCAAAACACTGACCGCAGAAAGAAACAGTACCAAAATATAGGGAATTATTCCAAAAATGTTGTTACACAGAAAATTTAAGTTTCAAAATGTTAATCTTCAGTTCCATTTTCTCTGAGGGTAATAAAACTGCACTTCTCCTTATGCAGATCAATTTACTTTTGTGGTGTGTAAATTTTATCCATTTTTGCAATTATTCTTTTTTTAGTTCAAAACTATAAATGTTCATATTATAAATTCTATCAACCATCAATTTCAAGTAAGGTTTAACCCTTCACTGCACGGTGTGCCGAATTCGGCACATACCAATAAAACTCCTCAATTTTCCCATATGTGTTAAATGTAAGTGATCTGAGTTTTGTGCCACATCTTGAACATACATATCTATAATATAAACTACTCAGTGTGGATCTAGAAGGCATAACCTCACCGATAATTAGGTTTTTATGTCTCCAAAACAGTTGCAGCCATTTTGTATGCAATCAAAGATTTTGATTGATCTTTTTTACCAGTAAATCTTGAAAATATCGCTTGGTAAATAAAGTGACATTTATACACAACATATACTTCTTATTTAAATTGATTTTTCGTAAAAAAAATTATTACACCAGTTTAAAATCGTGTTTTTAGGTTTGTGCCAAATTCGGCACAAAGTGCAGTAAGGCTTAATTGTATTGGAAAGAGCATGGCATGCAAGAGGGCAACAGAGGAACAAATCAATGCAATATTATTTGCATTTGATAGTGATGAAGGCTCCATTGGACTTTCTGATGATAGTTGGGGGATTCATCATTTAATCCAACTAAAAAGAGACTTGAAGATGACGTTTCTTCATCTGAATCGGACATTGACAACACAAATGTGACTGTGACAAGCTTCCTTTGGAATCAGAAATAAAGAAGGAAAACAGGGGATATATATAGTTTGGAGCAAGTTGCAAACGTCAACAACTTGGAAATATCCTGTGTTACATGGTTAGACAATTAACAAGTACACTTCTGATCAACATTTGTAGGGAGTCTACCTGTAGAAAATATTTTTAGATTTGATAAAAAACAAAATCAGAAAACTGATATATCTTGTCCCTTTGTAGTAAAACAATACAACAAACATATGGGTAGAGTAGACCTACTAGAACTAGATAGTCATCTAGGGAGGTATAGAAATAAAATGAGAAAAAAAAGTACTACTTCCGAGTTTTCTACTATCTACTAGATGTTATGGAAAATTCCTGGATTTTGTATAAAAAAGTTAAATTAAATGATCCTTCATAAAAAATTCCGCTAGCTAAATTCATGGAAGAGGTTGAAATTTGCCTTTGTAAAATTGGAGCTAAGCCCGAACTCCCAAAAGAGGACGTCCATGTACATCTGAAATAGATACAGAAATTTAAATTGATGAAAACTTCCACGACCTGAAGAGTAATTAACTTCATTTTCCGGGATGGATGGCCGTGTTTGATGAAAAAAAAGATACAGAAATTGTTGCTATGAAACGTAAAGGTCTGACATCAGTGATGCCAGTTAAAGATGTTAGATTAGATGGGTTATGCCATCGGCCGGAACATATAGAAAACAGGCAGAGATGCAAACTTCCTAACTGTACGAGTAAAGTTCCATTAATTGTTCAAAGTGTGGAGTAGCTTTATGTATAAATAGAGAAATTGTTTCGCTGAATTTCATCAAAAATGAACATATGGAACTTTGTTTTGCCATTTAATACACTTTTTGTAATATAAATAATTTTCTAATTATTTTCTTTCACATCATTTAAGAATTTCTATTTTAAAATTTGTAAATTTAATTTTATACACATATTTGTAAATCTCATATCCTAGTATTGTGGGAAATGTGCCAAAAATGGCACAAACTGATAATTACCCAAAATGCACTTTGTGCCATATTTGGCACAAACCATAAAAAACCATATATCTTAATGAAAAATGAAGTCTGGAATTTTTTAAATATTTTTCCTGTATTCGTGGCTGTTAGAAGATACTAAATTATTTTTTTCAAAAGAAACAAAAAAATTGTGCAGTGAAGGGTTAAATAAGTTTTTTTCTTAGTTTGTTTAGAGCACAAATCCTTCACATCCATTAAAAATAAATATTAAACATACTAAAAATTGTATGCTGCATAAAGATATGGCGATTTTGCAGTAAGTTTTTAATAGGGCTTTCTTCAGAAAACAGTCATAGCTAAAAATCAATAATTTTTGAAAAATGACGTTCTTGAAAGGAGTGAGCGTAAATGTGAAAAATAAAGAGAAATATAGAGACTACATAAAATCTAAAAAAAAATTAAGTAAAAGTTTTCACCGCCAATACATGGGAACTTTGTTAAAAAATTTTCATCTAAAGATTAATTCAAAGAACTGTAAAAGGAATACAGCACTTTATTATGGTACAATGGAATTATTATGGAAACAGCCGTAATCCCGACAAGGTCGAAATCCCGACAACCCGAAATCCCGACAGGATCGAAATCCCGACACCCCGACAAGCCACTTGCCCGACAGGTCAAAATCTCGACTATCAAATACCCAGCATGTAAGTAGCCAGATAACTCATATTGGTCTCTAATTTTAAATAAGGGCATTCTAATTAAGTTTCATGTTGCTTGACCACAGGTCAAGATCGCTCTTTTTGGCTAAAAATCAGTATAAAATAATGTTGAAGTATTTTGTATTTCCTATATTTATAGCATGATGTCTTTTTGGTTAGGGGTGACCATTGGTCAATCCAGTTAACTTTTTGGTACTGCTATGCTTTGGCAGTGAAGTAGGCATGTGGGGGCTCGAACCAAATGCCTTGAGACGAGAAACATTTTGGTCCTGACACTGGTCAATTTATCTTGACCAGTGGTCAGTCCAGTTTTTCTCGCCGTTTTCAGCTTTTCTGACCTTCTCTTTCTGTCTCGCTGTTATTTTTTTTGGGGGGGTCACTGACCTTGTGTTATTCCCATTTGACCGTTGGTAACTTCTGAATTTTTCAATTTTATAACTCTATTATTTATCTGTGAGCCTCTCTAACTGCATAATTAGCTGGTCAATAGTCACGGGAACATATTTCGCTTAAACAGAAATTAAAAATTTAAAAATTTGGTTTCCTATTATATTGTCAGGTTTGGTTAAAAAAAAGAAGCTATAAAGTCAAAAAATTCAAAAGTTAACAACGGTCAAATGGGAATTACACAAGGTCAGGGACCCCCCCTAAAAATAACAGCGAGACAGAAAGAGAAGGTCAGAAAAGCTGAAAACAGCGAGAAAAACTGGACTGACCACTGGTCAAGATATATTGACCAGTGGTTAAGACCAAAATGTTACTCGTCTCAAGGCATTTGGTTTGAGCCCCCACATGACCTACTTCACTGCCAAAGCATAGCAGTACCAAAAAGTTAACTGGATTGACCAATGGTCACCTCGAACCAAAAAGACAAGCTATAAATATAGGAAATACAAAATATCAATTAGCAACTTCAACATTATTTTACACTGATTTTTAGCCAAAAAGAGCAATCTTGACCTGTGGTCAAGCAACATGAAACTTAAATAGAATGCCCTTATTTTAAATTAGAGACCAATATGAGTTATCTGGCAACTTTCATGCCGGGCATTTGATTGTCGAAATTTTGACCGGTCGGGATTTCGACCGTTCGGGCTAGTGGCTTGTCGGGATTTCGACTGTATTTAATGTTTCCCTGCTGCATATTACTATTTATAAAACTATATTTTCACCAATAAATTTAGTTGGTAATGAATCTCAGCTAGACTGTACCAGCATATGGCAAGCGAGCGTAGCGAGCACAGGATTGCAAAGCAATCCTAGGGGAACTGCGTCAGGTCAGCAGTTCCCGGGGGTTGGCGAGCGATAGCCCCCTAGTATAATAAAATTCCCCTTTGAAAAGCCAAGCAAACTTCTTTATAATGACCAGTTTCCTATGTGTTCACAGAAAACTTTTTTCAATACTGGGAAAGGAAACAAATCGTCGCTTAAGGCGCAAAATGACATAACTGACCATCTGAATTTTGGCCATTTTGAGTTATGCATCAATCTTTATGCAAATCCCGGCCCCGGATCACCTGGCACCAACGATTTTGCGAAAAAATTACTCAAATCGCTGCAATCGTCAATTTTGTCATTTTAGCATAACTGCATTCGTAAGGCAAAATGACATAATTGCACGCCTTTCATTGATATTGTTAGGGACGCCGCCACAGAGAAGCCTTTCATCTCAATCCCCGGTCAAAAAGGCCTAAAATGAAGGTTTAAAACTATAATAATATTATTTTCTTTAGTTAATAGCCAAACTGTTTTTTTCATCTCCTGCAAAATAGGGAAAATGCAGTTATGTCATTTTGCGCCTTAAGCGACGAAATATTATCCCATTCAAATAGTATTGCACTTTGCATGACTAGTTTTGGTTTTATAGCTCAAGGCTCAGTCAGTATATATTTACCCTTTATGCCCAAAATTATTTTCCTCATTCTTATCCAAAATATGTCAAGTTTACATAACTGCAACTATAAGTAAACTAAATTTGGCCTTACATGACGAAAATTGGATGAATTTGGAACATTGGGAAGTGGGACTTGCAAGTCTTGTCGGGACATAAAAGGTTAAAAGGCTACTAACAGAAAATTTTACGGTCCTACAACTGCATTCTTTTTTTACTGTTTTTATTAAATCGCTTTTATTCCAGTTTGTCTGTTTTAGAGGAACTTCAATCATTTTTCAACCAATTTTCCCAGAGCTAGAGGGTTGAAACTTAAGATATAGATCAAATATGGATGACAATTCGATATTACCACACTGTTAGGGTTTATTGGTGCCACTGATTTACGTTAATTGAGAAATTTGAAATAAAAATTAGTGGAATAGTAATATAATTCAAACAATACATTGAATATGGATATAACTGGATGATTAAAACCCAATTGAAACATTATTTTGTCTCTGATAGCAAAATTAGCGCTTAATAAAATTGTCATGGTGAAAATAAACAAATGGAGGAATTCTAGACTTTTAAGCTTTCACAAAAATGCAGAGTATTTTAAACAGTGTAGATTAAGAAAGCAAAAAAAAGCGTGAAGCATGCAAATTTACATTAAGCATTTAGGTTTTTCAAATGTTAGTTCTACAACTGCAGGACAAATACATACCTGCCAACATTGGAATTATAAATAAACGGAAGATTTTAAAAAATCAAGACCAGAAGCATTTTTTTCTTAATCTGAGTTAGCCAATTTGGTTACCTATCATAGTTACGTCAAGTAGGTTAATACATGGCAGTAATGGATATCTTTGTTAGTAAAAAATCAATGAAAAAAACTGAAATCTTCCGGCTAAACTGGAAGAGTTGGCAGCTATGCAAATATTTTCTATCTCAAAATTAGTATACAATTTTCTCAGAACTAAGTTTCAACATCCTTCTCCCAAAGTTCTTGTACCTAAAACTACAACCAAACCTTCTCCCAAAGTGTTGCTCTAACCTTAAGTTCATTAAAAATTGAATGCAACTTTTAATATCACTACTATATTATTGGTACAGCAAGCTAATTAAATGTTTCTAAATTGGTTGCAGTAGCTAAGATCAAAGTAAAATGAAAACCATACTGATTAATCAACTTAAAATGCAGTGCAGGGGTTTCCAACTGGCGGTCCGCCAGGTGATTTTGTGCGGCCAGCGAAGCTTCCTGAAAACCACCTAAAAGTAGCTTCAGAACACTCTTTAGCTCACTAAAATTCAAAAAAATTTCAGATTATGAAATAACTTTGGCCGTTTTTTTTGATAAAAAATTAAAAGTTTGTAATCTCGAGAGGAAGATTGTATGCCCTGAAATTCCCCCGAAAGTAGAAAGGAATTATGAATGCCTAGGCCAGCTTCTTTATCAAGAGGTGGGACAAAATGGAGTATCCAAAAATAAGTGAAACACTATTTTTAGAGAAATTGATATTTTCTTGAGGAAGACCTCCCACCTTTAAGTAATATCCAGTATTAAAAGTTGTGTAGGGTAAACAATTTATGTAATCTCAGAAATTTTTGAATATATACAGTAGTTTTTCCCTCTTTTGCTAGAAAAATGTCATATTAAAGACTCCCTCAAAATGTTTATCAAGGATAAAAAGGAGCCAGATTTTACTTTGAGGCCCACCACTTGACTTGTAATTTCGATTACGGCTCTCAAGGAAGTTGGAAACCCCTGATGTAGAGTATGTTGGCCATTATAGCAAGCTGTTTAATTCCACTGTTTTACTCATAATAGTTTAGTAACATTCTCTTGTACGCTTGTACCATTCAACAATAATACTCTTACTTAAGAGTTAGTTAATGGCAATGAATCCGCCAGCAAACAGCATACTAAAACAGTTAAATGCACATAACTTGGAAGTAAACCTTAAATAGGATGTATTTAATGAAGATAGTAACAAAAATACATGTTCCACCACCAACTTGTATACTAGTTTGAAATTTTTAAAAAGGACATAAAAGCATAACAGTTGTTTCATAACATAACAGCTATACTAGATTGCAACATTTCTTGACAATGACATCACAGGTTGCAGAGAGGAGCTCCGATAAGATGCCTTACTTACTAGCTACCAACTTGGCAAATTAAAGTGATTTGGCATTGTGAATAACAGAGAAAGCGAGTGATATAGATATTATAAATCTGACACTAATCTAATCTGATCAATTTACCAAGTAGGTACAAGCGCGCGCGAAGCATTTTATCGCATTTTATCTGATACCTGTGATGTCATTGTCAAGAAACGAGACATCTAGTAGAAAATTTGTTGCAGCATACAATAATTCCCAAAGCAATTCCGAAACTCTAATTTCTCACAGTTAATTGTCATATTAATTGGAATGTGAAAATTCTAATAGAAACTAAAAAATGAGAAGCTTAAATAATGCACTTTCAAATCAAACCCCAAATTTAAAACTGGCTAGTTTAAAATCATACGGGACTCAGATTTAGAATAACTAATATCCATAAAACTCTGCAGCAAAAATTAACTTTTAAGTAAACCAGTATAACATGATAAGATTCTATTAGAACACTGCTTTTATATAGCTTTTAATGGTGTATTACTAAGAAATGAAAAAAGCTGAATTTACTCAATATGCTAATTTTTTTTATTCTTGGAAAACAGATTTGGAACTGGAATCATAAAGGAAAATATAAGAATTGAAAAATAAAGAATTAATAAGGAAAACAAAATTTATATGAGGTGCAAAAAGTTTTTTATAAACCGTCAATTTGATTATAAATCTAAAAAAAATACTTATTTTGTATAAATGTCTGATAATAAGTATATTATTCCACAGAGTGGCTTGTGAAACAATGCATAAAGCACAGCTAACTCAGTGGTGATTAAAATGAAAATTGTTAAAATTGACCATTTAGAAAATTAAATTATTTTTTTAACTGTTAACAACATGCAAAAGCTGAAAAGCTAAGTCTCGTGCATTATTATTTAAAATATACCTCTATGAAATTGTACCTTAGTACTTTTCATTCTGAAGATTTAGAAATTGTATGTCTCATTACTCAACTCTCAATTGTTTCTTACAGAACATTGAATCTAAAACGAACAAACAGAAAATAAATAGATAAGTTATATTGTTAGTTCTGTCAGTATGTATCAATTGATCAAGGCTTTGACAGCATTAAATAGATAAAAAGAAACCAAAGCAAAGAAAAATATTTTTATTAGTAGTTATAACAGTGAAAAATAAGTTAAGATAACAGTAAGATGGTGGGGCCAATTTAAAACTAATATTAATATCAAATATCCTTAATGCACAAGCACATAAGGGTATTATAAACTATTGAAAATATATTTTTATGTATCTAATTTAATTAGACGCAATTCCTGAAAACCACATATTGTTTTGGTTTACCTTTCTTTTTAATTTTATGTAAAAATGTTTTGTGCTGGTTAAGTAATACAATTAATTTAAAACAAATTGATTCATAAAACATATCATCAGAACACTTGAGTATTTTTGGAAGGCTGTAAGAAAAATAACTGCATTTTACATGCTATTTTAATCAAAAAGCTAACTATGTATTATTATGCGCAGGGGTCTGTCCAGGTTTTATAAGAGGTACCTATTTTGTATAAAAATTTATAAATAATTAGTGAAATCTTTCTGCAATTCTGTAAAAATTTAAGTGCAAAATCAACATAAAAACATGATCATAATTTTTAAACATCATAAACACGATAAAAATTTGTCTGGATTGGCTAAAACTTAAAACTATTAAGATAATATAGCTTGTTAAAGAACTTTCTTTTGAAAATGCATTTTGTGAAGGCACCTTTTTTTATAAAACTGAATTTGTGAAAGAACTTACCTATTAAATGGGGAATTTTTGAAGGTAACACAAAAAAGGTAGAAAAATGGCCCTGGGCAGACCACTGATCTGTGACCAAGAAAAGCAAGGTAGATTTCACCATGAAAATGCTACCTACCTCCTTCAAAAGCATCGAAGAATTCATCGCAATCGGTGTCCTGGTAATGGGGGGAGTTGGGGGGTGAGTGAAACGGACTGGCAATTGACTTCTCTAGCTCGTGATGCTCTTGAGCCAAAGTATGCAAAGCGTCCTGCAGAAAGCGGCACCGTTCTTGCTGTTGTTTCAACTGAAGGTTGCGAATCTAAAACAAAGAAATACTTTCCTTAGGTGCTTTCAGGTAATGTGTAATACATAGCTACATTAAGGTCAAGAATGCGTTAGTATGTTAAGCAAGAATGGGTAAGCATTGTTTTATGAAAATTTATGAGACTTAAGGATTCCATGATTAAAAATTTGAATGTATAAGATTTTAAAAGTAAAATAGATTATAAGATTTGAAAGACAATTTAGAGGACAAACAAAAATTACACAGTAAGATGTAAAATAGTGAATGTTAATTTTCCTGTCTTCAGATAACTTCAATAAAATTATTTTGAACAAGGTGAAAATAAATACATTAAAAGTTTTCAACATTCTGCAACAAATACTGATAAAAGTAAGGATAATTCTTTAAGCTAATTTTAAGGAATACGAAACTATGATTGCTCTTTTCTAAGTAATAAATGTTAACGACCCTTAACACAAAGTTTAAACTTAAAATGGGTTCTTAGACCTTAAAATTATAACTACAGAAAAAAATATACTAAAAAAATATACTACTATGAAGCTATAAATGGTTATACATACCTCATCTTGTTGAGCAAGGACTGTTAGGCAATGAAAGAGACTAGAGGAAACTTTTTTGGCAGAATTCATCAAATCTTCTATCTCACTTAAATCAATTGTCACTTTCTGAGACGATTCTACCCCATCACCAGATCCTTTCTTTAATGAATCGATACTTTTATCAAATAGTTTAAGATGTGCTTGGGCAGTCTATTTCATGGAAAATAGAGAAAATATGTTAATTCTCAACACCGATACATATAATTACAAGCACTTTTAGCCAAATAAAAATTTGATCATATATTAAATTTTTATACATAATTATGTATTTAAACTTTTTTGTCACAAAAATTTGTTATTGAAGATGATACACTGCCCTGAAAGTATATGGAAAGCTATTCCTTATTTAACCATTGAGTTTTAAAGTACAAAATAAAAATAATTTACTTTTTAAAGAAAAGTAAAGATGTGATATTGCAAAAGATAATTTCAGTCCTTAAAGTATTCCCATTCAATACTATAAATTTGGGGTGTTTAACACATTTAAGTACATCTTACAAAGCTCATGCTTTAATTGGTGGCAAATGCTGAACGGATATTGAATTTATTAAATAGATTGAAATCTGAATTTTTTGCGTCTTTTGAAATTGTAATTCACTAACAACCAGTGGCGGCTCAAAGGTAAAATCATAAGGGGTGCTGCTCCGATCTGACGGTACCAAGTTGGCAACGTATTTTAAGCGATATAATATCAAATAAATCTCTAAAAAAACAACTTAGAAATGGTTTAAAGATGCCTTAATCAGATTTGATAAGTATATTAGTAAACCTGATTTGAAGTCTTCACTGACAGTAACAGGAGGTAATGCCATGCTTCACTTTTTCTATTAAACTAAAACGTGGAAAGAATCAAATAGAAAAGATCGGAACAATATAAAATTTCGATTTCACACTTAATAAAGCATTCAAGAACTGTCACTTACTTATACTATTTAGCTGATTATATTTCATTTAGTATCTCAAAAGCAAATGAAACTAAAATCAACATTTCGAATTCAATTTGCTCATTATAAAAATAAATAAAAACTTGGATACGAAAAAGTAAACATAAATCTTTATTGACTTGCCGAAACATCAGAAAAGATTTTATTCTCTCTGTTGAAAAGAAAAAAATATAAATAAATATAAATAAAAAAAGTCTATAAATAAAAAATTAAAACAGCATTGGAGTGAGAAAAGTTAAAAAGCCAATGTGATTTATTAGTAGTAGAAATCTTTTATTTTTTCAATAGAAAAAGCTATCATTCTTTTGGTCGGGGCTGCTGAAAAGCAGCCCCTTTTCTCCTAACAGACTCGCATGCTAAATTCTTTATATTTTTATTTGATATGATAGAGCTAGTGTTTACACCACGATTGGTATATCTGCGGGGGCTGACCGACCCGGAAAGAAATCTGTTGTCGAGACGGCATAGCAGAGAATTATTAATTGAAAAAAGGACAAAGATTAAAGGGGGAAATAGATAATTTTTTAAATATTGTAAAGCAAATAAAAATTGGAATTTCGGGAAATTTTGGTTGGGGGTGCTGCAGCCCCGCAGCCCCTATGGACGAGCCGCCACTGCTAACAACGAACACACATTCAACCAATTACCTGCAGCTTATCTTGCATAGTACCAACAGGTAACACATCATCGTCATCATCCTCCTGATCAGAATCGGTGAACCCTTGTTTCAGGTAGTAGCTACTAAACTCAACATGCTCCGAGATAGAATTGATCCATTTCTGTTAAAGAATATAAAACAGGCTATCTTGAATACTTTTTCTTGAAAAAGAATCAACTTCCATAAAAGTTTAAATGAAAAGTATTGTTCATGACTGGCAAAGGCAATTACTGATACATAGCTGCCAACCTAAGCTATCAAGTACTCCAATTTTCATCTTTTCTCCGATATCCCGATGAAAGTACACTTACTTTTCTAATCCCAATTTCCTTTTTACACAATTTCAAAAATATTGGAGTTTTAAGGGTAAAATATGATTATCGGTCTAAAGATAAAAATCCGAAGTAACTCCGATAAAATCGGAGTACTTGGCAGCTATGCTGATATACTGCTACGTCTCGAGACAATCACTAGTTGAATGTGAAAAGGAGACAAACACACTAAAGAATTACCCAGAATTCCAGCTAAGATGGGTACATTTCAGCTAGGTTGTTTTGGTTTAAATCAGTTGTTCTCAAAGTGGGTGGTATTGCCCCCTGGAGGGGGTTGAAGAATTCTAGGGGGTGGCGATGAGTTGAAAGTAAATGGGAGGCATTATTAGAGTAAAAGAGGGCGTAGATTACTTCTAAACTATTACTTGGTGTCATTCTTATGAGTAATAAACATTTTTAAAAATCCAGGTAAAGTAGCTTAAAATCTCTTTTAGCATGTTAAAACTTAAAAAAATTTTTTGGGGGGGAGTATCCCCAAACCTCCTTTTATCTACGGGTTGAGATATCAATAATTTTTATAACTTTTAAGATTAATTCAGAATTATTTTTTAAAGAATTACCTTGGAAAAAGAATTTTTTAAATTAAATTTTATAAAAAGGTAATCTTATAAATTATTATCCTAATTATTTCAAATTAAATTTAAAGGTGCATAGATAACTTAACACACATGAGGGGGGAACATGTGACGGAAGCCCCTAGACCTGCTGGTCTTCTGTAGACACATCTCCGCTGGGCGGAGCATCTGGGCTTAACTGATCTTCACGCGTGTGGCCACCGTCGACTGTCTTCGAGGAGACTTGTTTGAAGAAAACGATGGAGTATCTTTACCCTGGGGGGGCGTTAAGGCCTGAGGGCCACCAAGTGCTCAGAAAATTGGAGAGGGGCCTGGAATCAAACCATGGACCTCTCAATTACGAGGAGACCCCCATATCAACTAGGCCACTGGATCTGATGCATAGATAACTTTTGAATAGTGTCCATATACTAGCTTTTTAATTTTTTTTACTTTGTTCAGTTATAAATTAGTCTTTTTATTACAAAATGTATGTATAAAAATTTATAAGGGGGTGGTGGAAAACTTTCTTCTTGAAAAGGCGGTGGTGGTTCCAAAAAGTTTGGGAACCTATGGTTTAAATAATGCATTAATAGAAAAGGTTTCAAAAATCTTTAAAAAGTTTTATTTTAACCCCTTAACAGTGACATTTATTTCAGAAAAATTGACCAAAAGTCGACATTTTTTTTTGATTGTTTAAAATTTTGTTCTTTATATTATTATTAGTGTTAGAAAATAGCTTTTCATAACAAAAACCAAAATTTAAATGAAATTACAGTGTATTAAATATTTTAACATAAACATAAAAAGTATTGGATTACAACCACATCGTATTCAATTAGGAGGAAGATTATCCAAACATAATGTCTCCCAATCTCTAAACGAAGAAAAATCACTATCATCATCGAAGCGAACTCAGTTTGGGCTTAACAAAACTGAAACATTAATTTTTCTCCAACGTGAACTCGGTTCGGGCATCACAATTTCTGCACGTTGTAGTTGCCCGAGCTCAGTTCGGGCGACACTGTTAAGGGGTTAAAGGAAAACATGCAAGATTATGGGTATGGATGTAGAGAATTTATCTAATGCTTTTTTAAATTTTTAAATGACCAGTGAAGTTTGCTACTGACATTGTATTTTAGTGAAAAATATATCTTGCTTCAAAATAACCCACTTATTTTAGTATCACTGAATGATTAACTAGAAAGCAGTAGATCCCAAACAACATAAGTTTGAAATTATATTTAACAAAATTAAATTATATTCAGAGGCCCTTTACTCACTTGTCTGTCAACTTTTTGCTCATTTGTGTTGGGTACACTGAACCTTTGTCGAGTGTTGTCAGAAAATATAACGGTAAAAGCTGCAGCGTCAGAATTATCCACCTGTAATTTGACAGAACTTGTAGCTAAACCAGATACCTAGATATTGTATAACTTAAATATAGTAAAAAATATATAAATTATTAAAAATTGATGATAGTATGTATAATAGGCCGGGTCGAAAAAGACGAAATACAAAGAATCGAAATGTAATAGTGCGGAAAAGTTGTAACACACTAATACAAGCATAACGCAAAAAATTTTTTGAAATCGGTCAACGTTTGACCCTCGCGCAACGCGGTCAAAGTTTTGATGTTTTGGTCATTTTTAGAGAAATTGACCGAAAATCCCAAGATCACGTGATCAAATGATGTCCTTAATTTTTTCATAGTTGTGTATCTTCATTCTCAATAGTATGTGCCTAGTTTCATTACTTTGCATCGACATATTTTAAAGCAATAAATTTTTAAAGTTTTAAAACTCCTGTAAAGTTTTTTCCGCTTCCATAAAATAGCCATAACTCAAGAACAGCTGCAGTTAGAAGCTTGCAACTGGTGTCATTCTATGCAGACTATTTTTCTGGTTAAAATGGTGGGTATCACGACTATCTTCCTTTGTAACAAATATTCAAAATACTTAAAATTTTAAATAAAATTTAAAAATTTAACAAAAAAACAAAATTCTGAAAACTGGTAAAAATGAGGTTTTATTGCAATTGATCATCTACTATGAACGTGTTTTAAATATTTTGAGTTGAAATTTCAATGTTATCACTGAAAAAATACATTGCCTTCGTCTTTTGTATAGTCTCATAGAACCTTCTTTATGAACGGTTAAGTACTAATAAAGTATTAATAAAAAGTAACAAAACTAATTATTCTATTTAATAAGAAGGACATGTTAGTTTTTTTACTTATGTTTAGAAATTAATTATCCTCCATTTTCCTATTTAAAAGTGCGCACCACACGTCCAAAGTCACCTTTGCTTTCGAATGTAAGGCATTTCTTCTCGCGACTTGAATGTTGCTCTTATAAAAATCCATCACGCTTTTGGTGGCCAGCTTGGTCATCCAAAAAAACGTCTTTATACGGGTGTGGGGGTCCTTCACTTTATTCTAACTTAGCAGAGAATCTCATTAGAGAGATCTGTTTAAGAAGTATTTTTTTCTACTTTGTCTACGCCACAAATCCTCCTTATTCGTTTGTTTCGTTGTTCATATAGAAACCTAACTTCAAGTTTTGGTATTATTTTCAACTTTTAACAATTGCAGTCAATCAATGGTGGACAATCACATGCGTAGACCCTTTTTCTACAAGAGCATTTAATATTTATAGGACATTTACAAAATGCAAAGTCAAATAAATGTGTAGCTTGTTCTTTGAACTTTTTAATTTTATCTTGAAACATGAGTTTTTCCTTGTGTCTTTGTCAGGATTTCCTTATCTTGTAGTAAGCGTCATGAAAGGAGTTAATCATTTGAACCACCCTAAACGTATGGACAGTTAGAATAGATGATAGTTCATATAAATTTAAGACCTTATCAGCAACTACATCAGTTAAGTGTGAAAAATTTACTGTGGTAAACTTCGGCTTAGAATAAATTAAACATTTCTTGAAAACAACATTTTAAAATTTCTTTTTATGGGGGAAGTCTGTTTAGGGGAAAATCTAGCGGAGTTCCTAATATTGGACAGAAAAATGAATGTCTGGTCAAAGAATGGGGAGAATTTTCCATACTTTAACAAGATGGCTCCTCTAGATGTTCCGTAAAAGGTAGAGAGAGGAGGAATACACGCGCGAGAAAAGCTCCTCAAGGATAGAAAAAGAGACGAAATCTGTAGTTGCAAAAGCAAAGCGAAATATAATCACGTATACGTATTACAAATCTGAGTTCATTTCAGAATATTTCAATTTTTAAAAAGCGTGAGAATTTTCTTAAACTTGGCAACATTTTGGGGTAAGATTTATTGCGTTGAAGAAGTCCTATCTTTAGAAAATCAAATCTTACTCATATCCACTAAGATATCTGAAGAAATTGTAATTTATGTTGACATTAAGCAATAAAGTTAAAAAAAGAAAAAACAAAAAGTGCCTAAGTGTGGTTTAAATCACCTTAAATAAAACATCATTGTTTCCTTTTATATAGATGTATTTTTCTTTTGAGTTGCATTAAATAAGAACTTTTAATTTTTACTTTACCCAGCATATTACCTTCAAATACATTGATTTATTGCTCCTTTTTCACAAACTGATCGTTTTATTAGATTTCTCTCAACTTTATATGCTTTAACCGTACATAGTAGGGGTTCTAAAAACTGTACATAAGACGAAAGCATAATATTTTTTTCATTGTGATAACACGGGAATGTCAACTTAAAATTTTGAAAACAAGTTCATAATAGATGTTCAATGGCAATAAAACCTCAATTTTACCAATTTTCAGAATTTTGTTTTTTTGTTAAATTTTTAAATTTTATTTTAAATTTTAAGTATTTTGAATATTTGTTATAAAGGAAGATATTCGTGATACCCACCATTTTAACCAGAAAATTAGTCTGCATCGAATGAAACCAGTTGCAAGTTTCTAACTGCAGCTGTTCTTGAGTTATTGCTATTTTATGAAAGCGGAAAAAACTATACAGGAGTTTTAAAACTTTAAAGATTTATTGCTTTAAAATATGGGGATGCAAAGAAATGAAACTAGGCATATGCTATTTACAATGAAGGTACACAACTATGAAAAAATTAAGGACATCATTTGATAACGTGATCTTGGGATTTTCGGTTAATTTCTTTAAAAATGACCAAAACATCAAAACTTTGACCGCGTTGCGCGAGGGTCAAACGTTGACCGATTTCAAAAATTCTTTTGTGGTTATGCTTGTATTAGTGTGTTACAACTTTTCCGCACTATTACATTTCGATTCTTTGTATTTCGTCTTTTTCGACCCGGCCTAATGTATAAACAGGGTAAAACTGAAAATTAAAAAAAGTAATTAATTTGTAATATTTTCCCGATGAGAGAGAGAGAACTTCACAAATCTACTTACAATTGCTTTACCACCATCAAGGTATTTATAACCTTTTCGTCTAGTACCAGTGGTAGAATCAGCTCTGTAATTACACAATGTAAATATAGTTAAAGCAAAAAATCTTGTTTTAAAATTTTTTTCAAAAAATATACTTATTTATTTGAGAGTTAATTTAATCCGAGAGTTAGTCAAAAATTGACAACTATAAATTTTATCCAAGCTAAAAAAATTCCATGCTTTGAATCTGATTAAAGATAAAGACACTGAAAATAGCGAAAAAAAGGGCCGAACCTCGAACAAATTGCAATAAAAGGTTTCTCAACGGTTTTCACTTAGGAATGACCTCAATAATAACATACTGAAAATCGGCCAAAATCGGACGGGCAGAAATTTAATTTTTTAAAAATGGCCGAAAAAAAATTTCAAAAAATCAAATTATAAAAATAGAGACTTATATGATACATGTTTATAGGCTATGCTTCAGTGCTGAATACTAATATACCATTTAAATTTTTAAAAATTTAAAATTTCAATTTTTAAAAATTGATTCAAAATTTGGAAAGTCGAAAAAATTAAAACATCGCTCAAAACCACAAAATAATTGCAAAAGAAATAATTTAAACGGTTTTCAATTAGAAATGACTTAAATAATAACATACTAAAAATGAAGAAAATCGGACACTAAGAAGTTTAATTTTTTTCAAATTTTCAATTTATTTGGTCTCAAAAACCGACCTTTTAAAAAATTCTTGTTAAAAACGTTTGAGGCATTTACCAAGGTAATTTTTCCATGGATGTTGTAGGCATAGATAGACCTCTCTAACCTAAAAAAACCACAATTGGTGATTAAATCATTAGTTAATTAATTAATTTAGAAAAATTAACGTTGAAAATACAGGTAAAATCTTTCAATCAAGTAATAAGGAAGATATTTAGACAAAATTTGGTAATAAATCATTTTAAAAATGATTAAATTGAAAAAAGACAAAATATCTTTCAAAAAATTTAAATTTTAAATTAATTGAAAAAAGACAAAATATCTTTCAAAAAATTAAAATTTTAAATTAATTTAAAAAATTTAAATTTTTAAAATTTTTAAATTTTGTAGTACGTAATGGACCCTTTATCCGGGAACCCAAAATCCGGAAGGACCCGAAATCCGGCTCGCGTTTAGAGTTTGTTTTTTTATATTTTGAAGAATTTTAAGTGAGTAAATGCTGTTACGACGCGCAATGGTTGCGCCGCGCCTTTTAAAACATCGTCTCGGTGCGGAATGGGACGATTCGGCGCTGGTCGACGCGGCCGAATCGTATATCGTCCCGCGCTTAAACGGCAGTTCCAAAATCGGCTGCTGCCTCGCTATCGGTTCTTGCCGCGACGATCCACGTGCTTTGCCGGAAGTTTTTATTGCTGGATCCATAACTATTGGAACGGACTATGTCGTTTCAGCGGGTATTTTGGTTTTACTAAAGCAGCTGCGTCTTTAGTGGCGTTTTTTCCGGAACGGACCCGAAATCCGGAAAAATCCGAAGTCCGGGTTGATGTCGGCCCCGAGCTTGCCGGATAAAGGGTCCGTTACGTATGTGATACATGTCTTAAGGCTATATTTTAGTGCTGTTTACGAATATAAAGCCGACTTTTCAATAAAATTTAGTATAAGTGTGGAAAAATTGAAGCATTTTTCTCAATAATTTTGTTTTTATGCTTCAATTTTTCCACAGTTAATTTAAATTTTATTGAAAAGTTGGCGTGATATTCGTAAACAGCACTAAAATATAGCCTAGAGACATGTATCACATGCATATACTACAAAAATTAAAAAATTTTAAAAATTTAAATTTTTTTAATTAATTTAAAATTTAAATTTTTTGAAAGATATTTTGTCTTTTTTCAATTTAATTATTTTTAAAATGATTTATTACCAAATATATTCTAAATATCTTCCTTATTACTTGATTGAAAGATTTTACCTGTATTTTCAACGTTAATTTTTATAAATTAATTAATTAACTAATTAATTAATCACCAATAGTGTTTTTTTAGGTTATAGAGGTATATACCTACAACATCCATAGAAAAATGACCTTGGTAAATGCCTCAAACGTTTTTAACAAGAATTTTTTAAAAGGTCGATCTTTGAGGCCAAAAAAATTGAAAATTTTAAAAAAATTAATTTTTTATTGTCCGATTTTCTTCCACTTTTAGTATGTTATTATTTTAGTCATTTCTAATTGAAAACCGTTTAAATTATTTCTTTTGCAATTATTTTGTGTTTTTGGGCGATGTTTTAATTTTTTCGACTTTCCAAATTTGGAATTAATATTTAAAAATTGAAATTTTAAATTTTTTTAAATTTAAATGGTATACTCGTATTCAGCACTGAAAAATAGCCTATAAACATGTATCATAAGTCTCTATTTCTATAATTTGATTTTTTGATATTTTTTTTCGGCCATTTTTAGAAAATTTAAAAAATATTAAATTTCCACCCGTCCGATTTTGGCCGATTTTTAGTATGTTATTATTGAGGTCATTCCTAAGTGAAAACCGTTGAGAAACCTTTTATTGCAATTTGTTCGAGGTTCAACTCTATTTTCAGTGGACTATTAGGGAACTTGCAACCTCATGGCCATCTTTATAGATTTGCTACTGATTAAAATCTCTTCATAAAGGTGAAAAAAATGGTAAAAATTAATTGTCCTTATGACTCCAACTCAATGACATAGTACTGCTTGGTAAATTTTAAAATAATCACCAAAGAGACAGCTGAAGATGAGCAAAAAAAAATTAACAAATTTGCTTTTTTAAACTCAATGCTATTAATAAGAACTTGATAATCAAGTAAATTTAAAAAAGAAATCATTGCAAATGAAAATTGCTCTGGACAGAGTATAAAATCAAAGTGTAATTTTACCTTGAGGTAAAAAAAGACATAACACCTTTTTCTAAAATAGTCCACACTTCTTTCCACCCTAAGAAGCGGCTTTTCTAAAAAATAAGGAAGTTATTGGAAAAAAAAACAATCAAAGATGAGGAATTGACACATTTAATAACAAAATTTTTGATATTAAGTTAATATTTTCCAGAAAAAGTAACAAGTTATAACTGGGCAATTCCACAGGTAACTGACTGACATTTTTTTTATGAAAAACACTTAGTATTTTGTAATTTTCTTCCCCAAAATAAATTAAATAAAAAAACATTTTCCACCCAGTTAAGTGCTTTCTTTTTAGCTAAATCTAATGGCACAATTAAGTTTTCAAAATATGTTTTTATTTACTTTTGAAAAATTTTAAACAACATGGTAACTGACTGACAAATGTTTGTTCATGAATTGCCCAACTGCCTTTCACACAACTAATTGCATACTTTTCACACACTACAGAAGGGTGTGGAAATTATGTGTGCATCATTGGTTAATTTAAATCACAATAGGATTGGCAGCATATGAAATTAATTCCATTATTAAAAAAGTACAAGACTAGTTTTTGAAATTCTTACCCTTAATAATAAGCCTTCAAATCTAGCAGCACTTTTCTGAAAATGCTTCACAGGTTCAACACCCAGTAGCTGCTTGGTTGGAATATTTAAGGCCAAGTCTATTGCACACTGCCCTGAAAAGACAAGTTTTAAAAGTTGTTTTTGCAATTAAAATCATAAAGGTTAGAGTAAATGAATTCAATACCTCTCAAGTTTTTGATAGATGTATTAATCCCATTTTGCAGCAACAGTACAACTACCTCTTTCTTGCCTCGGTACGCAGCACAGTGCAGAGCAGTGTTGCCCAACGAATCAACACAATTTATATCGGGTGGATTGTTACTCTTCAGCTGTAACAAACATTTTAAAAGCCAATGCTTTAAAAGCCTGGAATTTGTCAAACACATTAGTCAATTTAAATTTTTAAAAAGAATGATATTGTTTAAGATATTTTTTATTTCTTTTATATAACTGAAACACATCCCTCTATCAGTAAGTTAATATGGAATTAAAAGTTGTGTTTCAATGGGGGAATCAATGTAAAGTTTAAACTTACAAGCTCTTCAATTTTATCTACATCTCCTTCTCGAGAAGCATGTAGTAACATTGAGTTTTTCTTTTCCATATCAGCATTTTCAGCAGCTAAAATGCAATGTTACAATGTGATTTTCAGCATTTTAATAACAGTTTAAGTATAAAGAGACTTGGTGACAAAATTGTTTCATTTTTACCTTTCAAGAGTTTTTTTATTTCCTCATTTTCACTAATATCTAATGCAGTCTGACCTTCACTGTTGCGAACAAACACATCAGCATTTTTTGATAGTAAGTACAGAACTAGTTCCTAAAACAGATCCATGAATGCATAAGAATATCATTCAAATTATATTTAAAAGCAATAAACTCTATGAATATAGTAGAACGTTGACAATACAAATTATTGGAACCCAATTCAGATAACATTATGTATTCTTATAATTGCATTATAATGAGAAAAAGATTATTTTATTAGAAATCACTTAAAACATGTAATTTCATTGAATTCGATAAAACAATTACACAAATCTTATAAATAAAATTAAATTTCATTTGCATTTTTAACAATACAATATTATATTATGTAATGTAGTTAAATATACGCTTTTGAAAAATGCAAAAAAATAATAGATTTTTTCAATTGTAAAATAACTATTTCTTAAAGTGGTTCTATTAAAGAAAGTACAAATGATTGGAATTTAACAGTATTCAAGTAATTATTTTAACATTACTGTAACATACTAAAAATCAAGAGAAAAAATTAGTTCATTATGGGCAATACCAGCATTACTTGAAAACAGAAAAAATGCATTTTTACAGAAAAAGAGAAATAGATCTAAATTTAAAAATAAAGACGAAAAGTTTAAAAATAATTTAGTTAATTCAAAAAATATTTTAAAATAATAATCGTCAATCCCTTTGCACTTGTGGTCCACTGAAAATAGCGAAAAAAAGGGCCGAACCTCGGACAAATTGCAATAAAAGGTTTCTCAACGGTTTTCACTTAGGAATGACCTCAATAATAACATACTAAAAATCGGCCAATATCGGCTGGAGGGAAGTTTAATTTTTTTTTAATTTTTAAAAAATGGCCGAAAAAATTTAAAAAAAACCAAAACAATAATATAGACATGTGATACATGTTTATAGGTTATTTTTGAGTTTTGAAAACGAATATTGGTTTTAGGCTCGAAAAAAAATTGAAATTTCAATTTTTAAAATTAATTTGAAAAATGAGCTATATGAAAAAATTAAAACCCCCCTAAAAACCTAACAAAATCATCAAAAGAGATAAATCAAACGGTTTTCATTTATAAATGACATAAATATCAACATACTAAAAGTAAAAAATTTTAAGAGTTAAAGAAGTTAATTTTTTTTTTAAATTTCAACTTTTTTTTGCGAAAAATGCATTTTTTTTCAAATTCGTGCCCCAAATTTTTGAGGCTTTTGAAAAGGTCATTTTTCGGTGGATATTGTTCACAGATAGTTATATAATGGAAAACCGGTGGAATTGACCCTCAATGAATTAGTTAATTATTTAATTTAAAATTTTGAAATTGCTAAAATGTAGTAAAAAGTGAAAAAAGGTAATACTTTGGCATATTTACATCAGAATTTAAAATAATTAACTAATTCATTGAGGGTCAATTCCACCGGTCTTCCATTATATAACTATCTGTGGACAATATCCACCGAAAAATGACCTTTTCAAAAGCCTCAAAAGTTTGGGGCACGAATTTGAAAAAAAATGCATTTTTCGCAAAAAAAAGTTGAAATTTAAAAAAAAAATTAACTTCTTTAATTCGTAAAATTTTTTACTTTTAGTATGTTAATATTTAGGTCATTTCTAAATGAAAACCGTTTGATTTATCTCTTTTGATGATTTTGTTAGGTTTTTAGGGGGGTTTTAATTTTTTCATATAGCTCATTTTTCAAATTAATTTTAAAAATTGAAATTTCAATTTTTTTCAAAACTAAAGGCAATATTCGGTTTCAAAACTCAAAAATAACCTATAAACATGTATCACATGTCTATATTATTGTTTTGGGGTTTTTTAAATTTTTTTTCTGTTATTTTTTAAAAATTTAAAAAAAATTAAATTTCCCTCCAGCCGATTTTGGCCGATTTTTAGTATGTTATTATTGAGGTCATTCCAAAGTGAAAACCGTTGAGAAACCTTTTATTGCAATTTGTCCGAGGTTCAACTCTATTTTCAGTGGACTATTGTTAGTATTTGTTAAATAATGTTTTTTTGGCGATTCTGATGATCAAAATTTAAATACCCTTGTTTTGGCGCGTTTTGGCAAAATCTCACACAGTTGGTGATTTCCCACCGCTTACCTGTAATATCCCTTCAATTCAAAAGTATTCTTCATAATTATAATAGTCTCAGTTGGCCTTTATACTGCAATAAAATTACTTGAACTTTATAGTGGTGACAGTGGTTTCTACAGTTATCCCTCCCCCTCTATAATTCAGTGGGACAGAATTCAAGTCATAGTTCACGGGAGCCATGTTTGAATTTTTTGTGTTTGGTTGAGGCTTGTAACATGAGGAATTAAATTCATTCAGTGCCCATAAGAGGTCATGACTTGACATCACCTTTTTATTATTAGTTCATAAATCATATGTTGTTTCGCACCCTTTTTAAACTTCATAGACCACTCAGAGCTTCACTGACCCCAATCAACTCCTAGAGCTTCATCGACCCTAAGAGAGGTTTATATTGACCACTTTGCAATCCTTGGATCAAATTTAAAAACATTTGGTCAAGTAATTTACTTTTTATACCTCTTTATACTACTCTTTTATACTTTATATACTCAAAGCAGGTGTGGATCCAGCAGGGCTCCAAGGAGGAGCATCTTTCCAAACCATCACCTTCACCTTTCAACACAAAATGTTGGGGATTTTCAAATAAAGCATCACGCAAAATCCCCTTGTGGTACCACTGGGGGGTATGGGGGCCTCCCCAGAAAAAATTTTGAAATTGGACTTGTAAAAGTAGGATTTTAACTCATTTAGAGAACATTTTTGGGTCCAAGGGGGGGCACTATCCAGAGGGACACCTCACTAAATCCATGCCAGTTTTAAAGTCAAAATTAAGTATAACCCCCCTCCATAGACATGATACATTCACTAATAACCTTATCGCAAAATTATCAACAGCTTTCATATGCAAGTATTCAATTCTATTTTAGATTTAAGTAAAAAGTTTGGACAAACTTAATGTTTTTTATTAACTTATGTTCAAACTTACCTCCCTGCTGGTATACGAAGCTTTGTGTAAAGGAGTATCTCCAGTGTCATTCACAGCATTAATATCAGCACCATACTAAAATAATATTGGTGATTAGAATAAATAACTACATGGTGTAACAGACTCTAAATTTAACACAGTTCTTTAAATTGGAGAAACCTAATAGAAGTAATGATACCAAAAATTAAATTATAATTTTCTGCATTAAAATTATGCAAAAGGATGCTCAAAAACCTGACTACAGTAAAATATTGATTACTAATAGTTTTGATACAGGAATTAAATTATGAACCAAGTCTAAAAAAATTCAAATTTTTGCCAATAAGCAAGATAACAGGATAATAGAATCTGACTGTTTGGCTGTACATTAGAACCTTAATTACTTGTTTGGTACAGTTTTAGAAAGAGTCCTCCAGCTGCCATGTTTATCCTCAGCTCAAATGATGACTGAAAACCAGATCTAATTATTAATATTATTAGATCCTAACATAATAATTATATTACTAATATTAGAGATCTAATATATTACTGTTAGAACTATGACGACAACGCAATCATGTTGATGTGGGAGTTGTGGTTAAAAATGGCAGCTAGAGGACTAAATCTAAAGCTGTTCCACTTTTTCTTCTTAGACTAACTCACTCATCAGATAACTATTAAGAGTAAAACCAAAAAAACCTTTTATCTAAAATAATTTTCAAACCCTTGAGGGTTGTTTTTTAGAAATAATTTAAGTTTATTTTACTCAATTTTGATTTATAGTATTGTTTTTGAATTCAGAAAAAACTGATTACTTAACCATTTAAGCAGTCCAACAACTATTCGTTCTCATATGTGATGAGCAATCAGAATGCAATGGCACTAAATAAATTGGTAAATGAAATCAAAGTTCTTACCTTAATTAGAAGCTCTACTATTTTATCATGACCAAAGTAGCAGGCAAGATGAAGGGGAGTCCAACCAAGATTGCCTACATTAGAAAAAATATTTCATAAGATCGAATGGGTACAGCTTTAGAAAGAGTCATTCAGCCTGCATGTTAAACCACAGCTCAAATGATGACTGACAACCATAGAGATCTAAATAAATAATAAGGTTCTTGCGTATCATCCCGTCGACCGTACCACTGAATCTAAAAACGGTAAACAACCCATTGACTATACTATGGTTGTGCTGCTGAATTTGACAGTCACGGAATGGTCAACGGGATTATACCTAAGTAGTAAGTACCAATAATAATAATTAGAGTAGATTCTTGTTAGATATTTAACAGTACTATTAGAACTCTATGCTGACAACACAATCATGTTGCTGTGGTTTTACATGGTGACTAGAAGACTCTTTCTAAAACTATTCCATTAAATGTTTTCAAAAAAGCTTGCAATATAAATATTAGGTACAGCTTTAGAAAGAGTCCCCCAGCCACCATGTTTACCCACAGATCGAAGCATGACCGACAACAGTAGAGATCTATTACTAATATTATTATTAGATCCTAAAATATTAATTAGTAGATCATATTATTAGAGACCTAATCAGTGATAATTTTAACGCCTCTGAGAGCGTATTTCACGCATTGAAAATAGGAAATATGCTTTTAAAAACTAGTCAGGCGTATTTTCACGCTTTGAATTTTTAACAATTGTTTTGCTTAAAAATGCATGGCACCCCACCGAAATCAAAACATTTTTCCACTCAAATTTGTAATATTAAATAAATATTTTATTTTTAATGTTAATTGTAAAATAAATTATATTATTTATAATATTTAAAATTTTCTACTTATATGAACAGATGCTTTAATTGTTAAAAACCAAAATAGCATCCTCATTTTTTCTATTTCAGTTTGTCTATTAAAAAAAATTTTGTAAAAAATTATTCTCATTTATATATAGTTTACGATATTTCCGTATTTCACTCTTCATAAATGAATTTCACGCCTCCTAAAAAAGTCATGGAGTATTTTTACTCCTCCAAAGAAATCCTAAGAATAACACTGGACCTAATATAGTTTCTATTAGAACAGTATGATGACAACAGTTAACCACTTAACTGTTTCCTTTTTTTGGAATAATAGGTCGGAAAAAAAAAGTAAAAAAAGATTTTTTAAAAAACGAAGTGTTCTAAAAGGTCAAAAATAATTAATTCGGTTTGACAAATAATTTATTGGGAAGTAGAAAATAACTTTTTGGTAAGAAAATAATAACTGATTTTCTAATCACTAAAAATAAAAGCGTGGGCGCTAGTAATTTATATATTTTTTTAATTTTTTTTTTAATTTGTACAAATTCACCTGAAGGTATGGACCTGTATATGTAATTCAAGTTTAGTGAATTTGAAAATTTTCAACTAAATTGACCCCCAGGTGGGGCCAATCCAGGGGGAAAATTAAAAAAAACTTTATAAAAAGTTTATCAAAATCTGATCCCATCCTATCTGAGAATGTATGTCTGAAATCTGGAATTATGTATCAAAACCAAGTTGAAACCCTGTTTTTAGAGTCTTATTTCCAAACCTCGATGCCAAACCTTTTCTGGGGGATGACCCAAGATCTCTTTGTTTTTAGAACGCTTATATTTGAAACTTTTTTACATTAGGTTCATCAAAATGCAAATCTTAAATAAAAATTTATACAGTAGAGCCCCGATTATCCGCGAGCGGATGAACCGCGGTGCCGATTATCCGCGAGTGCCACGAAAATTTTTTTTTAACGATGAGAGCAAATTTTAAACCAGATTAGAGACATTTTAGATGTAGAACAAAGGTTACTGCTGTGTACTGTAAATATTGTAAATGTTTTTAGTACAATAAAACTGTTTTAGAATGAAACATTTTTTTCGTGTTTCACTTCATTTTTTGTCTTTTTTTCGGGTTATCCGCGATTTTCACAATCCGCGGTACCTTTGCCACCCAATTCCGCGTATAATCGGGGCTCTACTGTATCCAAAATTTCCCGACTAGGGGTAGCAAAGTAAGTTAAAAACCTGCTTCCTAGAGTCAAATTTCCGAAAATTTGTTGGGTGATGACCCCCAGACCCCCCTTGGTACTTTGAACTTAACTACTCATAACTTGATTTAGTTCTTTATCATGCAAATTCTACCTAAAAATGTTCTGAAAAGCTTCATTAGACTTATTAACTATATATGGGAAGGAGGGGCTAAGAAATTATTTTGGCTCCCTCTCAAAATATATTTCTATATATGCCACTGAGACCGGGGGGCCTGGAAAATTTAGAAAGGTTTTGGTGGGGCATTGACCGAAAAAGGTTGGGAAACACTGCTCTAACCACTAGGCCATTACGTCGGTATTTACGTATAATTTTACATAGAACATACAATAAACAAGTTAGAATAAATAGTGAATAAAGAATTACTAGCGCCCACGCTTTTATTTTTAGTGATTAGAAAATCAGTTATTATTTTCTTACCAAAAAGTTATTTTCTACTTCCCAATAAATTATTTGTCAAATCGAATTAATTATTTTTGACCTTTTAGAACACTTCAATAAAAGCGTTTTTTAAAAAATCTTTTTTTACTTTTTTTATTTTCTACTTTTTAGTCATGGTATTTTTTTTACAAAAACTCACAAGAAAAAATGTATTTATTTCAACCATATTTAATCTGATGTTAGAATGGAATTTTAGTTTTCCACAATATGATGGTGAAATATAACACTCGCCGATAAAATCCGTCCATATCAAAAAGATTCACAAGAAAAAAAGAAAAAGCATCCCATTCAGGCTTTTCAGTAGTCCATAAATTATAAAAGTAGCATATTTCTTCTCTCACGATTCCTCGGGATGGGCACCAATTTTCGGCGATTTCTCGCTCTTCTGGCGATTTCTTTCTCACGGTTATTATCTTAAATCGCTAATTATCTTAATTGTTAATTGGAAGGTAAGAAATCACGTTTTGAAGATTAAATATTGTAGTGACATACCTAATATATTATCTTACAGGTTTTGGGAGCCATGGGCTTCACAGAAGTGTTTCAAATTTGAATTAAACGGATAACTAAAAACACTTGTTAATTACCTTAAGGAAAAAAAGGAAAAAGGACAAAATATCTTTCAAAAAATTAAAATTTTAAATTAATTTAAAAAATTTAAATTTTTTAAAATTTTTAAATTTTGTAGTGTATGCATGTGATACATGTCTCTAGGCTATATTTTAGTGCTGTTTACGAATATCACGCCAACTTTTCAATAAAATTTAAATTAACTGTGGAAAAATTGAAGCATAAAAAACAAAATTATTGAGAAAAATGCTTCAATTTTTCCACAGTTAATTTAAATTTTATTGAAAAGTTGGCGTGATATTCGTAAACAGCACTAAAATATAGCCTAGAGACATGTATCACATGCATATACTACAAAATTTAAAAATTTTAAAAAATTTAAATTTTTTAAATTAATTTAAAATTTTAATTTTTTGAAAGATATTTTGTCCTTTTTCAATTTAATTATTTTTAAAATGATTTATTACCAAATATTGTCTAAATATTTTCCTTATTACTTGATTGAAAGATTTTACCTGTATTTTCAACGTTAATTTTTATAAATTAATTAATTAACTAATGATTTAATCACCAATTGTGGTTTTTTTATGTTATAGAGGTATATACCTACAACATCCATGGAAAAATAACCTTGGTAAATGCCTCAAACGTTTTTAACAAGAGTTTTTAAAAAGGTCGATTTTTGAGGCCAAAAAAATTGAAAATTTGAAAAAAATTAAACTTTTTATTGTCCGATTTTCTTCCATTTTTAGTATGTTATTATTTAAGTCATTTCTAATTGAAAACCGTTTAAATTATTTCTTTTGCAATTATTTTGTGGTTTTGAGCGATGTTTTAATTTTTTCGACTTTCCAAATTTTGAATTAATTTTTAAAAATTGAAATTTTAAATTTTTTAAAATTTAAATGGTATATTCGTATTCAGCACTGAAAAATAGCCTATAAACATGTATCATAAGTATCTATTTTTATAATTTGATTTTTTGAAATATTTTTTCGGCCATTTTTTAAAAATTTAAAAAAAATTAAACTTCCCCCCAGCCGATTTTGGCCGATTTTTAGTATGTTATTATTGAGGTCATTCCTAAGTGAAAACCGTTGAGAAACCTTTTATTGCAATTTGTCCGAGGTTCGGCCCTTTTTTTCGCTATTTTCAGTGGACTATAATACCCATAGCGGATGTCTCCCAATAAACTGTGGTGTCTTCCAGGGATCTACTTTATGTCCCCTTTTGTTTTTAATCTTCATAAACGATCTGTGCAACCTTAAACTATATGGTAAATTGATAAGTTTCGCCGACGACACAGTTTTACTTTACTCAGAAAATTCAAGGGAAGACCTTAACTTTATGATAAATGATGACCTTATAAAAATTCGCGACTGGTTTTTTCATAATGATTTAAATTTAAATGTTGATAAAACTAAATATATGGTATTTTCCCTTATGCAAAACCAATCACATTATCTCTCTGTAAAATATCATGAAAAATACTGCAATACTCATAACAATTGCACCTGTAAATCATTAGATAACGTATCCTCAATAAAATACCTCGGGCTGCACATAGACTCAAATCTGAAATGGAAATCCCATACAAAACATATATCAGACAAACTAAGGTATGTACTGTGTAACTTTTATTACCTAAAACAAAAATTAAATAATAAATTACTAATCAATTTATATTATTCTTGGGTTCATTCACAACTTAATTACGGTTTAGTTGTGTGGGGAGGGGATTACATGATCAACTTAAAAAGAATTGAGAGGCTGCAAAAAAGATTCCCGAGGTTTTTAAATAATGGAGCACACTTACACACAAATAATGTAAACTATTTCAATTCCTTAAATATCCTTCCAATTCGCCATCTTTTTTATTTTAAAATTTGCCTCCATCTCTATCTTAACCCCAACATTTGTCAAAAACGCAATGTCGTAAACCTACGAAGACCTAACATAATATACCTTGTTCCTAAACCTAATAAGTCCATATTCTGTAAAAATTTTTGTTACATAGCCCATAAGTGTTTTAATAAGTTACCTATACATATTCAAAATAGCCCTTCAAAACATTTGTTCAAAAAGCAATTAAAGGAATTTCTGTTTACTATTGAGGATATTGATGATTTCTTTTGTTCTGTTTAATGTATGATTTAAAATTATTTTAAGCACTTTAACTCATCATTATGGCAAAAATATAATTTATTGGCGCCCTGTTTGCCACTATATCCATCTTATGTATGTATTTCCTGTGTTTTTTTTCTTCTCTTAGTTTGCATTTTAAATTTTTTTGGACATAATTACGGTCACCTACATGGACCATGAGATCCCAGGTGACTATGTGAACTTGTAAATTTTCTTTTTTTTATTTGTAGTTCAATAAATTTGTTGTTGTTGTTGTTAAAAAAAAGTTGCATGTGTCAGATTTTCAAAAACAAACAAGTGTTCCCTATGGTTTTTTGTATGGTTAAATGAAATATCTAGTCAGTTTTTCAAAAAAATGTACAGGTAATTAAATATTTTAATTTAAAAGTTGAGAAAAAACACGTTACTGAAAACGTTTATTGTTTAAACTATAAGATGACGTCAACAATAATACCATCAACTCCATTGCTTTACAACAATGTTCAGTATAAGATGACGTCACATCCAAACTCTTGGCGTTTTCGCGCGCTTTTAAAAAGGGGATTTTTGTTAATTTTTTTGACAATCAAAAAATTTCTCGATCGGCCTCAAATTGTGGGTAGTTGCTTATTTTTGCAAGAGGAATCTATTAAAAAAATATAAAAAAAATCATGCAACTTCCTCATTGGTCATGCCCATCCCTCTGACATGAGGGGAGAGGTCTCCTATGGACAAGTAGTGGCATCTATGTAAAAAAGAGGAACTAAAACCATGAAAAATGTGGGGAAAAAACTTAGCAGCGGACGAGCGCCGCTCGGGATAATCAGGGAAGTACCTCGCGCCAGCGGATGAGGGGTGCTCGGGCAAATCAGGCAAGTGGTTAATCAAGTTGCTATGGTTAAACATGGCGGCTGGAGGACTCTTTCTAAAGCTGTTCCATGTATTGTATTTAAAGTGACAAGAAAAGGTTTTAACATTCAATAAATAGAGTTCAAATGTATCACCCTCAACCTCATAATGTAAATTTCATTAGTTTCAATTATATTTTAAGCATTATTTATAGGGATAAATTATGTTTTACTGACCTTTGTAATCAATATTTAGTTCAATTCTTCCTTCAGACCATGACTGAAGAAGTTCTGCTGCAGTATCAGATGAGCCTGTGCGTGAACACAAGAGTAAAGTTTCATCAGGTGGCCTGTAGGATGCAGAGGAATCTGTCTCATCGTCTGACATGATCTATGAGGGGGTGTAATATAATATTACTCACTGATATTCAATCTATATGCAAATTTGTAAATAGAAACAGATTAAGAATTTTATGGTACTTTTTTTTAAATTTAAAAGGTATAGGTAGCATCACCCTTAAGATGGCGCCAAGCGAAATCTATTGCATTAAAGTAGGGTTACCAAGATGGCGGAATTATCACCATCTTTGGCAAGGTGTGGGCTCTGCTAGGATCCAATCGGTATATTACAATAAAATAACAGAAATAGTTATTAGGAAATGGTCTCCTTCTTGTGCATTTGTAGCTTAATCAAAATTAAAACAAATTAGGATTGAAACAGTAATGAACTAGAAAATAGTGGTGTTAACAATACAGTTCTAAATAAAGTAGTTCATAATTTTTATTTTTGGACAGTGTTTATAAAGACTGGAACACAAGAACATATTTAAATTGTTATTGGACCTTGCGAATTTTAGATTCAAATCCAAAACATAGTTAGCAACAGTAATGAAAAATTTAGATAAGAACTGTAAGTTCATCTATTTTTAACATCAACACAGATATCTATACATTCGAAACTTGACTGAAATATAAACGTGACAGGGGCTCCTACATTGGAACGATAATTGATAATTTAAGAATATACAGAAGGAAACGCCCACAAAACCATATCAAGCTTGGATATTCAATAAAATGTTAGAAAATTCAAAAATGTAAATCAAACGGTAAGAACGAAAAGGGAAACCATTATAGCATTAGAGGAAGCACCCAATTAGCAACAGCACTTATTAAAAACAAGCTCACGTACTGTATGAATATGCTTATCAAAGACAGCTGACAAGTAGTCAGAAAACTTCCCTAGAAAGAAAGAAACGGGAAGTCACGAGTACAAAAGCACACAGTAGCCTGCAGCAGACAGCACTAAAATACTAAAATATAAACAGTAAAAGTAAAAGTAATGTTGTTGTCATAGTTGTTGTAGATTTTCTTATATTTGCAGTGGCAACAGGGAATTTTTTTTCAGAAATAGTTCTATGATTTATTACTTCAAAAAATCGACCCCTCAAAATTTTTAAGATGATTTTGGAACATTTTTTATGAAAATATTTGAATCTTTTAAAAATTTGTTTATAAATCAAGTCAAGTGAAAAATTCCATAAGTTGAAAATTTCTGGCAACAGCTTTCTTATTAAAAAAATCCGATGCATGCCGAATGTTCGCACATCCCAACGGTTTGGTCCTGACGAGCTTAGTGCGCATGCTCGGGGAGAAAAAAAGGATCTTCTTTGGATAATTTCTATCATTAATGAATCCCCGCTGGTGCAGTGGTAGAGTGCGTGCCTAGCATGCGGTAGGTCGTGGGTTCTATTCCCGATTTATTGTTTTATTAAAATTTCTAAAAAACACAGCTAAAATAAGTCCACACGCATGCGCACTAAGCTCGTCAGGACCAAACCGTTGGGATGTGTGAAAATGCCTCTGAACTTGCGCCGTCTTTTGTGTTTCCCGTTTTGCCTTTCTATCCGCCTTTCTTTTTGAATTAATTCGAATTTTAATTAGATTATATATATCTAATTGTCTTTAATTTTGAACTTGTTTAACATTAATCCTTTCATTTAGCTTTATATTTCTCTTTCACAGATAAGCTTTTTGTAGGTAAGTGATTAATTATTATCGTTCGTTAATTATTATATTTCCTTGTTCACACCTCATTTACACTTGTTTATTTAATTCGTTCAATTCTTTTGTGTTAGTTGATTATAGTCAGTTCACAAAGTATTCGCAAAACCAACAAATTTGCCCTATTATACCCATTACAGCCAAACTGCACGTGCAAAAAACCAAACAAAAATTTTCCTAACATCGTTTGTTGTCCTTCATTATAGTCTATGCACCTTCATTATAGTAAAATGCACCTTCTTCTTTCCTTCTTCAATTTTTTACATTTCAATCTTACCATTCTATGGCGTCAGGAGAAAACCTCGTATAATCTAAATCCAACTGCCTACCATATAGATAGTACAGTATTACGTCGCTTAAGGCGCAAAATGACATAACTGCATTTTCCCTATTTTGCAGGAGATGAAAAAAACAGTTTGGCTATTAATTAAAGAAAATAATATTATTATAGTTTTAAACCTTCATTTTAGGCCTTTTTGATCGGGGATTGAGATGAAACGCTTCTCTGTGGCGGCGTCCCTAACAATATCAATAAAAGACGTGCAATTATGTCATTTTGCCTTGCGAATGCAGTTATGCTAAAATGACAAAATTGACGATTGCAGCGATTTGAGTCATTTTTTCGCAAAATCGTTGGTGCCAGGTGATCCGGGGCCGGGATTTGCATAAAGATTGATGCATAACTCAAATTGGCCAAAATGTCAGTTATGTCATTTTGCGCCTTAAGCGACGATTAGTAAGTGAGATTCGTTTTCTTGCCAAAGACCATTTTACGCAGTAGTGAATTTTAATGAGCTGAAAGCAAAAAACAGTTGTTATAATCTCTATCTCTCACAAGGAGACTGGTTTTTGTTCCAGCTGGCTTGGCCAAACCACAAGCAAGAGAAAACAACTCTATGGAAAGAACTGTTTTATTTTTTAGATGGTAAGAAAAGTTTTTGTTAAATGCAGGTGAAAAATCGAAGCCAAAAGTTTCACTGCTCTAAAAGGTAACAGGATGATACTGGTGTTCCCAATGGAATTGATTTAACCCTTGTTTTGGCGTTAATGACTTTACACTCTTAAATAAATTAGGTTGTAAGTAATTCCTCATTGGCATATTTGGCGCAAACACACTCGCCAATCTAGAATACAGTATTCATTCTGTCTGCGATTTTATGGGATTGTAACAGGCTTGCTCCTGATGCCATCGCATTGAATTCAATGGTAGTATTGAACCAAAGAATTTGATTTCAACGAAAAAAGGTGTGGAATTTATCTCATTTTTTAAATATTAAGTTCATCAAAATGCAAATCCTTCTTAAAAATGAGTTCCCCAAATTCAGGCTAAGTGCAGCAAAACTAGTCAAAAGCTTGTTTTGTTTTAGTCAAATTTCCAAAAAGTCCTTGATAAGCCTGGAAAAAGATTATTTTACCCTATTAGTTTTGAGAATCCTTGAATTTTAACTGAGCCTCAATTTTTTTGGCTCTAGACACTACGAGATTGTGTGGATATTGTTGCCCCCTTCTCCAACACAAAAACTTCTTTTTGCATACACTTAAATGTAAAATGCTTGTAACAAAACGCATATACTGTTCAACCAACGATAGTAAAAGGGTCACATGATTTTTACAGACTTTGCACGGCCGATAATTGGGTAACCGGTCTTGCTTCTATAGAAACAAGACCTCAACTATCACCGGTTACCCAATTATCGGCCGTGCTAAGTCTGTAAAATTCACGTGACCCTTTTACTATCGTTGGTTGAACAGTATATGCGTTTTGTTACAAGCATTTTATATTTAAGTGTATGCAAAAAAGAGTTTTTCTTGTATATAGATATACAAGCAAATGTCTTCCTCTTTCGATAAACTGCCCCTCAACTTCCACCTGTCTCCCCTCCAAAATACTAGTCCCAGCGTTGTCAAAATCACGTGACCCTTTTACTATTGTTGGTTTAACAGTACTAGTAACTATGTACCTGGTTGTCAACCTCAGCTTTTCAATTTTGTACAATGTAAAATAATCAATTATATGCAGGGCTCGATTTCAGCCGGAACGGCGTTCCGGAACCTCTTTTTCGGAAAAAAAATTATATTATATTTCAGGGGTCTCCTAACGACGGCCCGCGAGACCCATTCATCAGGCCAGCAGATACCTTTCTATGTACGAAAAATGTCCTAAAATGAATTAAAACCCTGTTTTTATTGTAAAATTTCCAATTGTAAATTTGTTGTTTTATTGTAAAATTTGTATTGTAAAATTTCCAGACCCCCTTTTTGTACTTGGATATAAAATTTGCAAAGAAATTTTGAGACATCTTAAATTCTACCATTTAAGGGCTTTAGCTACGCCTTATATTCCTTAAATTGACAAAATATACAACACTAATGGTTCATTGGTGATAAGCCATTCCGCTTTCTACATGAGGAACCTTGTCGGGGGAAAAAGTATCACCCACTGTAAAAAAGTGTATGAAGAGTTCATCGTCTAATAAGAGTATTCCTAATCTAGTACAACACATTTTAATTTATTTTTAGAATTCAAATTTGAAAATAAATGCTTCATTTTTTGGTATAAAGTGGCTTAAGTTTGGTATTAAAAAGTATTCGCTTTTCCAGTCTTGATACCAATAATTTTACCGTTCCGGTACCTCTTTTTTTAGAAATCGAGCCCTGATTATATGTAGTTAAAGATATTTTCGTAGTTTACTTATGCAATATATAAGTTTATGAAAATTATATTAGTTGGTGAATGGTGAGTAATAATAAGTGCTTTTGTCCTGGTCCCGATTGCATTTGGGACATATACCTAGCCTTGAATTTCACATTTGAGAGCCTTGAAAGTCCTTGACTTTTAATTATATTAGTTGGTGAATGGTGAGTAGTAATAAGTGCTTTTGTCCTGGTCGCGATTGCATTTGGGACATATACCTAGCCTTGAATTTCACATTTGAGAGCCTTGAAAGTCCTTGATTTTTCTCTCTTAAAAGGTGCATGAACCCTGAATACAATTTTTTCCCATGTGATGTTCTATTTCTTCCCATTTTATTTCACAAGTTGGGGATTTACAGAGGGATTTGGTATGTTTATGAGGTTGTTGTTTGTATGTGCACTGGGGATTCATTGTTCATTAAACATTTTTCAAGCCTTGATTTTCACTATTTTGTAAATTTTAGGCAACTATTTTTGCGACTTTTTTTGTTAATTTTAGGCAACTAAAGCAACTATTTTTGTCTCTAAAATCAGTGGAACCCTGTACTTTACAGTGGCGGATCCAGGGGGGGGCAACAGGCCTTTTGCCCCCCCCTTGGGCTCAGGTACACTTTTTAAAAATTGCGGTAAGAAAAGGAAAAAAACGCAAATTGGACATCCGAAATTAGGTGTACAAAAACAAGTTTAAACCCTGTTTTATTGGGTCCAATTTCCGAAAATTTTCTGGGCGAGGACCCCCAGACCCCCTTTTTATATTTGGAACTCAATTTTCACAACTTCTTTATGCTCTGCACATCAAAATGAAAATCCTACACGAAAATTAATACCTGAAATTCGAGCTATAGTTACCAAAACTAGTTAAAAACCTGTTTTTAGAGTCAATTTTTCTAAAAAATCTTCTGGGGGCCTCCAGTCCCCCTTTGGTACATCAAACTTAATAAATTACTCCCAACTTGTCTTATTCTGTACTTCTTTACGACGCAAATCATACTTAAATGTGTTACAAAGTTTCATTAAGCCTATTAAATGTGTATGGGAGGAATAATTTTGGGTCCCTCCTGCCTCCTGAAATAAATTTCTAAAGTATACGCCACTGAAGGGGAATTTTCACGGACCAGTTAATCACTTGTTAACCCAGCTCGTTGTTGTTTTTGGTAAACATGATAATGACTAATTTATTAGAGGATATATTTGGAGACTCTTTCTAAATAAAAATCTATTTACGCCTGTGGGGTGATGAAAAAAGAGAGGGAAGAAAATTGGTGACTTTTGTGGAGCAATCAGCCACATAAGGTCTCGGCCCAGCCTGAAAATCGGGCTTTGGCCTTTGGGTGGTAAAACGAGTTAAAATCCTAATTTTTCGTGTCAAATTTCCAAAAAATTTCTCGGGGAAGACCCCCCAGATCGCTGTTTGATATTCAAAATGTACTTTCCTTTATTTTGTTTTAAATTTTTATACTATAATTATACTTAAAAATGCCTATAATTGCATTAAAAAAGTACGGAAAAACTATGAGGATGTTTAGGAATAATTTAAGTCCTCTCCCCTGTTGCAAATCTAGCTTTTCGCCTGATAATGACTTATTTTCTGGAGGATATTTTGGTTCCTTCAGAAATAAATTTATATTTACGCCACTGCTATCTAGAGCCGTGATGACCGCTCATCTTAAGGGTCTCTCTGGAAGGATGGGATGTCAAAATACTAGTCCCCCCGACAAGCGTCTTCGTATCAAACCCACAAAAATACCAGAGTTATATGATTGGCTGAAAATATACCACGTGATCACCACCTTTCCTCTTGTTTGAAAACTTGTGTTGTTTGAATGAATCGATTTATATCGGATCGAAGATCGAATCGAATCCTCTCATCTCATCCCTCACTCCATCACATTAGGCCTGCTGTGATTGTTTTTAATTTTCATTCTCTTGAATATGAGAAATTTCATTATGTTTCGTTTAACATATTGTTAAATTAACTTCAAGAAATAACATCTTTTTAGAAAATAGGATTTTCCTCCATATACAGTAAGTTTTGCAATTCCTTTTTTAGTTTAAATCGGAGACGTTTAACCCTCCATCGCACAGTGAAGTATTAGTCCTGAAAACCAAAGATAATTCGCTGCATTCTTTTTATGTTAAAGCCAAGTAAATGGCCTTTAATTGTTAGTATCACTAAATACACTAATTTAAAAGGAAATATAAAGTATTCACTATTTCTTTTATTGCTATGTTTAACTTCACAGACAAAATATGAATGAATTAAAATTATTATTATAAGTTGGTTTATTTCCCCCAAGTAAAACCTGGGATTGTGTATATTTTACATTAGTGTGATAAATTTGTCTTTCACCATAATATCCATTTTTGGCGAGATCCGTTTTGTCAAAACTGAACTGAAAGTTGTATAAATTAACTTTTAGACTTGAACCATTTCATTCTAAAAAGTTGACAAAATGGTTTACAAGATATATGTGGAAATCTCACAAAATAAAAAAGGACTAAAAACAAAAATATAGGTTAATGAAGCGCAGGGCTCGTACATGTCCTGAAAAGTCCTGAAAAAACGTAATTTACTCCGATTTTCCTGATATTTTTTGAAAGTCTAAAAATCAATGGATAACTGCAGTAGTAAAAATTTTTTTTAATCTTAATGTGTTCAGAATGGCCTAAAACCTCCAAAAAATGTTTTCATTTGCTTTTCATAGCCCCAAATTTTAAGTTATTTTCAATTAAAAACAGCCTCTTTTGTGTCTGAGCTGAAACAGCTTGTGACGTGAAATGTGCTTTGTTCCCGCTTTGAAACAATGAGCACTAGTTTTTTTTACAGACTAGAAAACGGTGTTTCCCACATTTCCACTGGCACATGTGACGTCACATTGTTAGGAGCTTTCTGTATTAAAATATGTCATAATTACCTAAAAAAATTTTGTGGGGAAACCCAAGCGTATTTTTGGAACCAGGAGATAATTTTTAATAAATTAAAATTGAATATTTAAAATTTTAAGATTTGCTGCAGTTCTCCATTGTATACCGAGACTTATTTTCGATTTTCTTTCGGTTAACCGACTGTAACGAAAAAAAAGCACGTGCAGAATTTCATTTATTTTGATTAAGACTAGAATTAATCTGAATGCTTAGGGGTGATTCTCTATAAATGTGAAAAATTGCGGTCCAGGGGTCAAAAATCCATGTATTGTCCTAAAATTAATTTTTCTTTACAACATTCTGATAAATAGCCTTATGATAAGTATGGAACATATGCATAATAATTTTTGAGAGCAAAAATTAAGGAATTAAAAAACTTGAAAGTTCAAAATTTCATCATTTTGGCTTGTCCCACTACTGACATATGCTCAAACAAAAGGAATTTTAGTGTACTAAAAGCATATTTTTTCCCGATTTTTTTACCTAATATTATTAATAATATCTTATAGTATATGTATTTGTGGAAGAAATTTTTTTTTTAATTTTTTAAATAACATTTTCGAATTGAAACATGGTTGTCCCAGGCAATAGCGTTATTTGCCTGACATGAACATTTTAGTTAATTATGAGGCACATAAAATTGATGAATGAAGCAATTCTTCTTTTTAATAATCATTTATAATCAGAATAGGTGGGTATTCTCTTTCAGAGCGATTATAAATTATTTTACTTAGGAAATTTTTACTTTGAACTGTTCATAACAGAGCGTATGCTTTTAAAACGTCATTATCCTGTCCTCTATATCTCCTAAACCAAACAGAGTAAAAAATTGAAATTTGGATATGTTAGAGGTATTATGATTTTATGGTGAATGTGAAATTTGTAGCCCTAAATATCAAAAAATAAAAAAATGGCGAAGGAATTACTTATAAAAACGTCATTATCCTGTCCCGTCATTATCCTGTCCTCCATATCTCCTAAACGGAAAAAAGCATATTATTGAAATTTGGATATGTTAGAGGTATCATGATTTTATGGTTATTGTGAAATTTTCAGGTCTAAATCTTAAAAAATAAAGAAATGGCGGAATGCTAAAAATCATCATTCTCCTGGCGCGTCATTATCCTGTCCTCCATATCTCCTAAACGAAAAGAAGCATATTTTTGAAATTTGGATATGTTCAAGGTATCATTATTTTATGGTGATTGTGAAATTTTCAGGTCGAAATATGAAAAACTAAAAAATTGGCGAAATAATCAGGAGTTACGAATTTTCCATTTAAAAACTCAAACAATTTCTTTATTAGAACTCCGAAACTGGCAACGCAATGATGTGTTTATTTACTAATCAGTTCTTGTTTTTAAAGTCAAAATTCAAGTAAGAAAATTTATTTTCCCTGTAATAGTATTCTAAAATGTGTCTTTATGATTATTCTTACCTCATAACTTGAGAATTTTCTTGGTAATATTCATTTATTCTTTGATGGTAAATAATTATCTATATTTTTAACTCGTTCCACAACTTTAATATATTCTCAAGTTATGTGGTACTAACGGACTCTTTACCAGATAACACTTTCTAGTCTAATAAAACCTTTAATAAGGTACAATAGTGACATCCAAGATTAATTTGATGAAAAAATAACTTTATTTTGCCTTCGAAATAAGATGTTTCATTGTACCTAACCTCATTATCCTAATATGAAAAATTTGATTTTTTTAAATATTTTTTTTCTATCTAAATGTTATTAAACTTCACTGCTGCTCATTGGATATCAACTAGAAGCTTCTCAACTAACATTTTTAAGAAAATCAGAAGTTTTGGAAGAATTTTAATTTTCCAAAATTTTTGCTCTCAATTTTTCGCATTTCTAGAGAATCACCCTTAGAGTGCGGGAAGATATTAACATACCTGCCAACCGTTCCGATTAAATCGTATTTGTTCCGATTTTTCACTGTCGTTCCGAAAATACGATTTCAGTACCAAATGTTCCGTTTTTACTTCCCCCTGTCCCGCCATTTTCGACCTACTCGAATTGTGCAATAATAAGGCGTTTAGGCGTTTTTTTAAATGAAAGGGTGTTAAGTCTAGTTCGTAAGAACAAGACTGACTTTCAGAGTTCCATGGACTCTGATACTCTAGAGCAGGGGTCCCCAACCTTTTTGTACCTAAGAGCACATACCAGAATATCGGTTGAATGGCGGGCATCATTTATTTTTTCAAGATAAATTTATAGTCGGTGGACATAGTTAATAATACACACTACATTTTTATAATGCACAAAAAATTTCATTTTAAAAATTAATTTAACATAATGAATATAAGTAGTATTAATATTCTTTTGTAAAATAAATTATTACTAAATTGCTTGCAAAACATACGAAGTATAAAAATAATTTATAAAATATATAAAATACATTGCATTTCACTGGCCAGAGCTTCATAATTGGGAGATCACAAATGATGAAATTCTTGCACGCAAGCTATCGTCAAGGTGTTCATTTGTATGTCCATCGTGATCTATATTTTTTTATTTTATTATATTCATTGTCGAAAATGATTCCCATAAGTGTGTGGAACCAAAGAACTGCTTTATTTTATATGCTGCTCTTTTTAAGAATGGAAATTCTAACTTTTCCAGAATTTCTCATCTCTGAAAATAGTTTTGAGGATGATATCATTCTGAACATCCAAAATTTCTAGTCTCACCTTACTTGAAGAAGTTCTGAAATGTATGTTGCGATTTCATTTCTAGAATTTTTTGGGATAGTGGAAAACTGAAATATTTTATCGTTGGGCACAAGCAGCGGGCGCACCTAGACCGATCGACGGGCGCCATGGTGCCCGCGGGCATAGGGTTGGGGACCCCTGCTCTAGAGGCATTGCTAGCTGCAAAAATAGTAATTCTGATCCATGCTTTAATAAATCTTTCAGTGCTGACCTATTAAAAAGGGCAAAATCAGCTACTTTTGTAGCACTTAATAAAGATTAGTTTTTCTATTTTCCAAACAATGTTTGCTTTTTTCACTGTTTCATTTTATTAGTACTTACTAAGTATTTTTAAATCTTTCTGAGTTTTTATGTATGAAATTCCCAGTGTTTAACATCTTGAGTCATTTTTGTTATTCTATTTGCAGAAATTTAAACCCAGATAAAAGGAAAAAAAATTAACTTTATTATATCCTAGTATAAATGTAGATAATTATTAGTCAGAATATAAAGGTATATAAAACACTTAGTCCTCTTAATAACCATAAGATACCTTAGATAAGAGATAAAAGTTATGAAATACAAGCTCTTTTTTAATAATACCCCTTTAACACATTCAAAATGTGTCGTGCGGGTTGTTCCTATTTCTGTTTCTGAAATGTTGGCAGGTATGTATTAATGATCGCATCATTTCTAAGAATCTTAACATTGGATTAAAAGAACTTTACTTTCTTCTTGCAAGATCTATATGTTTATCAGTAATTTTTATACGATATTTTAAACACATTATGGAGTGCATAACCTAATGCTTAGTAAGTAACTGGCAGAAAAAAACTTAAGTTTATTAATATTTGTTTTGAAGGAAAAGTACTCAAGTTTTATGTTGGTGATTTTATAATCAAGATTGAAATAAAAAAACTCCTTTGTGCAGAAAAGAATTCTAATTTTGTTAGTTATGTAGTTCTTGTTAATCATTTTGTTTACAGAGGCCTGGGCGCGAATTTATGGCGAGCTCAGTTGAGCTGACAGGTCCTTAGGGTTGAAATTAATACATTCTCAAAAGGGTAGGGGTTTCAGTGGGTTTCCTCATCTTAAGACCCTGCTTGCTTTGTTTGTCATGCTTGCCATAAAACTTACCAGCTTCCAAAGTAAGTCTGGAGTGTACTTTGAACTAACTCTAAATATTACTTTTAAAATTAAGAGAGTATAGGTAGGTTTTAATTTTACACACATGATGGATAACATTCTGGTTAAGGAAAAAGTAAACGCTACATTATAATACCCAAAATGTCCTAAAATTTTGTCCTGAATTTTTTATAAAAATGTGTCCTGAAATTTTTTGAGGGTCTGTACGAGGCCTGGAAGCGAATCCGGCCCGTAGATTTTGAGCGCCAAATTTGGCGATAACAATTCAATGCCATCGGTTTTGCCCTTGGCGACAAAAAAAATCGCCAAATTCAGCTTGCGGGCTGGATTCGCTTCATTTACCAAAATATATTTTAGCTTGCTATCCATAATACCTGAAGGCGGTGGTTCTTAAACTGTGGTCAAATTTTGAGAAAATCGAAAAAAGAAATGGAATTTTCATTGTATGGATATCGATTTCACAACTTCAAGGGGCGATATCTCCCTATAGGGGTTAGTTATTTTCACCCATGTGTAGGGCAAAGCTTGGAGATTGTTTTGAGCACAAAAAGTCAATTTGTCATTTTTTGGACTTATTCCCTTCTTCTAACTGACGATGCCCAAAACTGGAAAAAAACATTTCAAGTGATAAGTTCTGTTAATTTTAACTCTTGGTTAAATTTGAATTCAAAGTTTTTTAAACAGTATAATTACTTAGGGCAGGGCTGGGCAAATAGCGGCCCGCGGGCCGCATGCGGCCCTCGAAGGGATATTTGGTGGCCCGCCAAGACATACGGAAAAATAAGAAAAAATCTGAATTTAATACTTCAATGTTTTACATTTCATGCATCGTTCACATTTGAATCAGCTCAATTTCAGTCTTGCTTTCACTTCTTGTAACGTCGTCTCGGCTCCGCTTCCCTCGCCTCCCACGAAAATTAATCCTCCAGATGCAGGTGGTGGGTCAAGGATCTCTTGCACGGAGTGGGTGCAGAAAGAAAAGGGGGAGAAATGGCCGCGCGCGTAAAGACAGAGAGGGGGTTCAAAACATAAATAATTTATTGACGTCAAGACAGAGATCCTCCCTACCCCATCCACAAGTACACCCCCATTCCATCGTCTTGGATTTTCAGTGGTCATTCACTTCATTAACGCGACGCGTAGTTGTCACTGTGAATTCCTTGTCTTTCTTGACCGTGTTCTATTTAATTTTTGCTTAAGATTGTGGAGAGATTTTCTTCAGAAAGGATTACCTTTTTTGTGAATAAAAGGGATGATTTGATTCTGAGATTTCTAATTTACTTTGATACTAGTGCAGTGTTTGTTATTATCATGATAAATTGGTTACATTTTATGCAAAACTCGTTAAATTTTATTTCTTCAACATATTCAGTAGTTATTATAATTTTTTAATGATGAAAAATTAGAAACAGTTAATATGAAGCTGAAGGAACCAAGAGAAATCATTGAAATTAAGTTCAAATTATCCAAGTTGTGCTGTAGGGGAGGGTGGGGACGATTGTAACGCGGGGCAATTGTAACACTTTGATTTCCTCAAAATGAGAGGCTGCCAGGGAGAAAAGGAGATGACAGTACGTAAAAGGCAGGTGAATGAAAGAATATCAGAGATTGCCAAGGCTGACATTTGAGTTGTGGCTGTGTAATTGAGAAAAGAGTGTTTTTCAAGCATCGAAGTAACTTTCTACTTTTGGGTAAGTTTCCTTTTCCTGCACTGCAGGTATGAAGCACAACAACACTGATTTTATGTATAGTATGTACATGTATCCTACTTTTATTCTGCTTAGTTTCAAGATGATACTGTTGTTAGTTTCGTGGAAAACAAGGGTTGAACTAAAAATGGTGACGTGGGGTCGATTGTAACACTTCAGCCGGGGACGGTTGTAACATGTTACAACTGACCCCAATGTAGAAAATAACAGGTTTCAAAAGTATTTTCGATGTCTTGATTTATAATTCATACTTACCCTTAATATTGGCATATAATTATGAATTTTTACGGTTTTAGGATGCCGAGATCACGTAAAAGGTAAACTGAAAGGGGGCTGATTAGTCTAGAAAAAATGGAGGGAGAAGCTGTTGAGGTATCGGTGTCTAAAAAGTCTATTAGATATGTTGCTCGAAATCACGATATTTTTCATGTAACATTATACAGATTCTGTCAGAAAAAATAAAAAATGAAAAAACGTAAAGTGGGTTATAATCAACACAATAAAGTTTTCGATCAAGGGCATTAAGAAGAATCATTTTTCGTGCAAAAAATGGTCCCACGTTCGTTGTACTACAGAGGAATTAAGGTATGAATTCCCTAATTGCCCTTGTGAATAATTATTTACTATTATTTACTCATCAACATTCATTATTATTTAAAACTCATTATTTGAGTGAAAAGTTCATTATTTCCATTCTAGTCTATGTATTTAATTATTATTTAACAAGAAAATAAAAATTATTAATAAATTTGAATGATTTTCTATCTATTTTTATGAATTTGTGTTGTGTTACAATTGACCCTTCAAGTGGGGACGATTGTAACGTTTTTCGATTTTCGATGTTTTATTTACTAAATTGAAATGCATGTCCACCGGACGGTTTTCATAACAAAATTGTAATTGGGATGTATCAACCTATTTTCATACCAATTTTCATAACTCTAACATAAAAAATGGCTTAGTTTGAGATCAAATAAACAATTTTGTTACAATCGTCCCCACCCTCCCCTATATAGTACAGGCGCGGATTCAGAGGGGTGGTACTCTGGACAGTGTTTCCCCTTGGACCCAAAAATTTTCTCAAAATGAGTTAAAACCCTACTTTTACAAGCGAAATTTCAAAAAATTTCTGGGGGAGGACCCCCATACCCCCCTCAGTGGTACCACACTTACTTGGGTGATCCTTTTTTTGAAAATCCCCAATATTTTTACATTTTGTGTTAAAAGAAAGGTGATGGTCTGGAAAAGTGACCCCCCTTCTTGGACCCACGCTGGATCAGCTCTTGATATACAGCATCACATTATTATTTCTTTTTTCTTAATTATACTTGTAAAATGCAAAGTTAACTTGGTAATGCAATCATTTTACATAATCTGCAGCCCGCCGTTAGCTTCTTCTTTAATAAAGTGGCCCCCGAGACAAAACAATTGCCCACCCCTGACTTAGGGAATATTTTTTGTGTATTATGTTCGTTTCAGAAGAAGGAAAGCAGCATAAAACTGGGTGAAGTTTGTTTTTGAATGATTCTTTGGAACATCAATTACAAACTTTTCTCAGTTAACGGATTGTCTCATCATCAGAAGAGTGTCCAGTGAAGATCCTTCTGAAGAAGAACTTTATTATACACATAGTAAACAAAGAAAAATCGGAAAACACATGATTCCCCAAGGGGAAAGAAAATTCCATACAGGCGAAAAATTATGTAAACAAATTTATTACAACAACAGACACAAAACTGAACAAGAATGATAACCTAATAATTAAATAATAATGGCAGCAAGCATACTTGTATAATATTTTACACGAACGCGCCAACGGCGTTCGCAGAAAATTTTGCCCTCTGCAGAAAAACTACAAAGAAAAATTTTTTTCAGAAATTTTTCTGCAGAAAAAATATGAAAACAATTTTTTTAGAATTTTTTATGCAATAAAACTACTAAGAAATTCTTTTTAGAAATTTTTCTGCAGAATTGGATGGATTTTAATACATTTTACCTGGTAAAAAATAAGGTATAAAATATATTGAAAAATTTAAAAAAGAAATTCTAAAGCCATAACTCCACCCATGCAAGGCCAGGTATATTAACTAGTTGATTAAATTTTTCAATCCTGCCGATCTATCAAAGATTTTACATCTTTCATTTTTAGATAGAGCAGTTATTAGGAATCTCCAATTATGATAAAAAATACAATGATGTAAATTATTTAAAAGTTTTAAAATCACTAGTATGAAATGTAAGTATCAATGTAAGCACAGATAAAATCCCAATTTGGGTATTTCAGTAAAAATGTGTTTTTTTGAGAGAGAAGGATTTAAAAATGTGTAAATTCTTGCAGAAAATTTTTTGGAAAAATTTAAGTTCGCAGAAAGGTTTTCATTTTATACAAGTATGGCAGCAAGCTGGTAAGCTATTAACTAAAAATATGCTTCATTGAAGTGAAAAATATAGATCAAGGTCGTCGATATTAATTAAGAGAACTCAAATAAATTTCTTTTGAAAACTGAATATTTGCATGGTCCATGACAAACATAACATAACATGTCTTGAACATAAGTCCTCTCGGCTGAGTCCCAAACAGTCCCAAGATTCTACAAAATAATTGCGAAAGATGGCATTTAAATATTGTTAATGGATTTATAGATTAAAAGGTAAACTATTATATAATTTTGGTGCGAGGTAAAATAAATGCTTACAAAAAATTGATTTAGAAAATTTTGGGATTTGATAAGTTGCTATAGACCAGTGGTTCCCAACAGGTGGTCCGCGGACCACTAGTGGTCCGTGAGGCCATCGGAAGTGGTCCGCGAGAGGATTTTTAAACATATCCAAAAATGTGTTGAAATTAAAAAAAATAGTTTTTCTTATCACATATCCCATGAAGTAGTAAAAAACCATAAATGAAAACCCAAAAATCATTGTTCATCAATGATTCATTTGTTCATTTAACTCAAGTTATTCAACTGATGTTTATTTAGAAACGAAATGTGATTATGTTGCGAATAAAATTAATTGAAACTCGGATGGGAAAATAATGGTCAGGGTGGGGCAAATAAAGAATCGAGTGTTCGGACTTTTACATGGTTTGATACGAAGCGAAGTTTGTAAGTGAAAGATACTACAAATTGCATGGTAATAGGAAGAAGAAATTTCTGATACAAGGCGAAATAGGTTTGTTCGAAGATCTAAGAAAAATTTATTGTAAAAAATGCGAGTCTTTGAACGGATAAATCATTTTCCTTTTAAATTCCTCCTTTGAAATAACTATTTATTGACTTTCGATCTTTCGACGTGGTCTCTTTTGGAAGAACATCAGTTAGCCTCGCCTATATAATTATTGCTGCTACAGCTCTCAGTCAGTGCATGTGCAGTTTACTGTTTTGTGATCAAGAATTCCTGGTCATCTCATTTGTCCTGTAGTTTAAATTCCGAGATAAGTACAGTAGAGCCCCGATTATCCGCGGAATTGGGTGGCAAGGGTACCGCGGATAGCGAAAATCGCGGATAACCCGAAAAAAGACTAAAAATGAGGTGAAAACATGAAAAAAAAATATTTCAGCATAAAAACTATGTTTTATTGTACAAAAAACATGACATTAAAACTTTTAAAATGTGTACAGTACAGCAGAAACCTTTGTTTTACTACACCTAAATCACTAAAATAAAGAACAGTAAACAAAAACAATATTCATATGTTTGATCTATAATCTAATTACTTAATATTTTATTCTTTAGTCGCCAATTATATTCACACACCTGTGTTGAAGGAGACAAAAATAGCGCGTAAAATAGGAAATTAAATTTAGCTAATAATTTCCTCTTTTTTCTTAAAATCTTATTAAATAGGTCTATTTTTAACATAAATACACTTATTTTTTTTTTAAAACTAGCGCTGACGCGCTAGACCCGGGCTTCGCCCGGGTTTCACTTTTTTTTAATAAATATCATCTGGTGCGTTACAGATGGGCTTGGGGCTTCGCCAGTCCAAATGTGGAAATAGTGAAATAAAGGCGCCATTTGTATGTTTATGCTACAACAATTGATTTGAAACTACAATAATCGACATCATGCCTACAACAATTAATGTTACATCTTCTTTTGTTATATATACAACAATGTGGTTTTGCCATGAAGTTAGGCACGCAATATGGGTTTTTGAGCATAAAATTGACCAAAAAAGTTATTAGGATGCATCGATTTTAAATTATTTTGATTCAGAAAACTACCCTGGAGCGAGTAGATCAACGTGGTATAGTTTAATAGTTAATGTAGGTTCGAAAAGTTCAAAACTATAAAGGACATACAGACATTGATTTATATATAGATGATTTCCAACTATAAGTGATTGTAACTTTGCAACACGCAAAACAAGAAAACCAATATAAATAATTGAATCGTCAGTTTGAAGAAGGGAATAAGTCCAAAAATCAAGTTTTGAGAAAATCGAAAAAAAGAAATGGAATTTTCATTGTATAGATATCGATTTCACAACTTCAAGGGGCGATATCTCCCTATAGGGGTTAGTAATTTCCCCCTCTTTTCACCCATGTGTAGGGCAAAGCTTGGAGATTGTTTTGAGCACAAAACGTCAATTTGTCATTTTTTGGACTTATTCCCTTCTTTAAACTGACGATTCAATTATCCACACGCACCAAGTAGAGTAGATTTTAGGGTCATTCATAAAAACCTATAAGGGTCCTTCCAATTCGTAAGTACACAAGTTCATAACTAGTATAAAATTGCTTCTGAAAAGTGGAGTGTCCAAAGGTCCCCACTCTCCCCTCCCCTACTTTTTATGAAAAATTCCTTAAATTTAGATTGACACATTTAAAAAAGTCAATCCTTCAAATGAAGAAACACAGAATTAAGAATTTTGTAACAATCATTTGAAACATTTAGTAAGACTCCAGGCTTAGGCTTACCATACGTCCGGGTTTACCCCGGACAGTCCGGGGTTTTTAGAGATGTCCGGGGAAATGTCCTGGGTCGAAAAATGGCCGGGGTTTCATACATTTAGGATTTCCCAGTCATTTTTAGGTAAAAATCCCAACCAAGCTGTTTAAAATTGCGCTTTTTTACATTTTCTAACGTCTGTTTTACTTCAGAAAACTTACTTTCTGTTAATTTTGTGATAAAAATTAAGTAAATCAAACAATTTTTGAAAAAAAAGTAATTTTAAAGAAAATATAAAATCTGATATTTCTATTCAAGGGTTATTAGTTTGAATAGTTTTTTCTTGGTTTATAAACTTTGGTAGTTTTATATAGCACTAATTAAGAAATTTCAAAACATGTCCTGGGTTGGACCCGAGAAAATATGGTAAGCCTATCCAGGCTATTTTTAGAGACCTGTTTCGTAATTTTATCTTACTCGGTTCGTTCCCTTTTAATTAATTTTTTTAAAGGTGCGTTAATTTTCTACATCCGTTTGGCTATTATTTTCTGGAGTTTCGTTGAGATAAGGGCGTTATTAAAGATTTTATTAGGAATTTCCGGAACACTGTAGGTGTGCATAGCAAACGAAGGGATTTATAGATTTTTAAGTAATTTAAAATGAGTAACGGAATTTTCAACACTGGTTTCTAGTAATAGGCCTCTCGATGAGCAACGTATTCAATTTTCATGAAATTCTGACGGTAATTTTAATTTTCCGGCGCCTTTTAAGGTCCGATTTTGAAATGTACCTGAAACATAGAAAAAAAACACTTTAAAGAATTTCTACCGGGTCGACGACCTGTAACCTTTCGAGTGTGATGTCATAGCTTCCAGAATCTGGAATTTTAAAAAATTGGGATGAAAATTCAGCCCTCCGCGATTTTGCGTTCTGGTTCCGAGAAATGTCGGTTTTTCGCGTTTTGAGCACAATAGATATTAAAATTTCGTCTTTTCGGCCAATGAAACTTAAAGTTGACCTCTAGATGTCCATCATATCCGGTTTTTATACCAATCGAAAAATAATTTAGGTATTTATTAGAGTTTGAAAAAAAGTCGATGCTACCCTCAAAAAACACAAGTCCGCAAATCCTTAATAAATCGAAAATTATTATTAAAAAATTTTTTTTGATTTTACTTATGAGTAAGGGACCGTCATGGCAAAGTTTTTCCAGAATTACGGGTTTCCATGGTGATTTTGACGTCCACCAGGATTTTCTAAAGCAGAATGGAGCCTACTTGTCCTGAACGCGAATGACTCTAGTTAATTTCCCAAATTCGAGATCACCATTTAAATTCTTATTATTTCACAGAATAATGCTTTATATATTCTGGAAGCTCATTAAAAATGCTAATAGGAACTTGAAAATTTTAGGGGATCATGTAAAAATTGCGCTCTACAATCTGGTTTGAACGAATATATTGAAATCTCAAACTTTTTCCCAAATGGACCAAAAATCTTTTAATTAATTTATGAAAAAAATATATGTTGTAGCTTATGATTAGAGGAGTAAAAGTACGTGTCGCACTAAGGAATCGGTCCGTTAGAATTTGAACGAGAATTTTTTCCCGACTTTTTGACTTTTGAAATTCGTATACGGCCCCCTAGTTAACTTTAACCCTCGAAACTTTAATAGGTTTTAGAAATCACCTCCAGTAACAACATATTAAAATTTCGTGTTGATCGGTTAATATTAAGGCTTTCATTAAGCCTATAGTAGGCGATTTCCGGTGTCTTGTAAATTTTCAAAAAATCGCAGTTTGAATTCATACCAACGGATTTTAATGAAATTTCAGTATGTTTTAAAACTTTTACAGACCTTTCAGAATTCGTATCGCACTAGTCGGTGTCTATTATTTTTCCCGCCATTTCGCTCCTGGAAAGCTGTTTTAATTTGCATACGACCCCCTAACAGTAGCACATACTCGAAAAGTTAATAGAATCTCTAGGGTCGCACATTTAATGACATATTAAAATTTCAGAGTCGTTCCTCAATTAGAACCCCTTCAATTAGCGCATAACCGACCGGGCGCCATTCGGTCCAACGAACTTTTCCATTGTCTGGATCCTTTGTTGCTAGGGGCAAACGGAAACGAGGAATTCGACCCCTTGTTCTTTATCGATCTTTCTGAAATTTTATTATGTTGTCACATGTAACTTGAGGAAACTTTAGACACCTAGAACTAAGTTATTAGTTAATCAGATGATTTTTAATTAATTAATTACGATTATAGCTGTTTTTAATTTCTGGAAGGCCCCCTAATTTAGATTATGCTCCGAAACTTTAATAGAAATTAGTCCACTGTTGCCCTCACAACATATTAAAATTTCAAAGTCTTATCATTAAGGGAAGTTAGGTTTTTATGTCTCCAAAACAGTTGCATCCATTTTGTATATTAATCAAAGATTTTGATTGATTTTTTTACCAGTAAATCTTGAAACTATCGCTGGGTAAATTAAGTGACATTTATACACAACATATACTTCTTATTTAAATTGATTTTTCTTAAAAACAATTATTACACCAGCTGTAAATCATGTTTTTAGGTTCGTGCCATACCATAAAAAACCATATATCTTAATGAAAAATTAAGTCTGGAATTTTTTAAATATTTTTCCTGTATTCGTGGCTGTTAGAAGATGTTAAATTATTTTTTTCAAAAGAAATAAAAAAATTGTGCAGTGAAGGGTTAAAGGAAAATTTTGCCTGTGTGCAAACGCAAAAATACCTTATAAACGCGCCCTTCAAATAAACTTTTTCTATCAAAGAATCGCAAAAAAATCGTGCTTTCTATTATGATTTTCTAACAACATTTTAGCCACTTAACTTCAAGTTTAAAAACAAGCATCCCTTAATCTTTTGTATTAGAAAAAAATGATTAAAATACAATTTTTCTGGATAGAAATTACCTTTCAAATAAGTATTTTCTAGACAAACCTTTATTACTTACTGCGTTAAAACATAAAAAATCAATGAGATTCATTATATATTAGAATATGTGTTATGTGTTATATATACATTTAAGCTTACCGAACACTTTTTAACAAGTAGTAATCGTTGTGTATTTGAAAATACATCTAATAATTTCCTATGTGGCAGTGGCGGATCTACGGGCAGATTTCGGGCTGAAGCCCCCCCAAAACGTCTAATATTTTACTAAGTTTGTCAAAACGCAAAATATTATATCCGAAATTTGGATGAGGCGTACCAAAAGGAGTTGAAATGTAGGGTTTTTGACTTAAATTTCCAAAAAATTTTTGGGGGAGGACCCCCAGACCCCCCTTTTAGTGGTTTCAGTAGGATAATTCACTACCTTTTCCGTATTACCATTAACAAGAAGATTCAATTGGATTATGAAAATTCTTAGCCCCCCCAAAACCAAATCCTGGATCCGCCACTGCATGTGGTAATACATAACACCATTTAAACTTTAAGCATTTAGTTTTTAATCAGTATATAAAATAAATTGAGACTGTATGCGTCCTGCTAGTATGCTACAAGATTACTTAAATTATACCAGCCATATAATGAATAATAGTAGGGAAAAGGGAGATCAGGCTAATATGACATACCACTTTTTCAAAGCAACCGTGAGAGACTATTTGATAACATTTCCTGTAGTTTTCTAAGCCAATGAAATGTTTATATAATGCTCTAACACCCCCTAATTGAGTAATATCATAATCTTTCTTTTTTTTTTTTTTTCAAAAACTTACTTTTCGAAAAAAGTAGAAACTTTGTCATTTTACCCGATATAAGGATAAAATGACATAGTAAACCTTAAGAAGAAAAAAGTGATTTCTTCAGCGAACATAATTTTATTTGATTCCATACAATAACTATATTAGTTATTAAGCACTTTTACATAGTCTATAATTAATTTTTTGTGAGAAAGATCGGGAAATAATATCGGGAAAGTAAAATGCATCCAAATCATTCATTAATAAGTACTGTACACATATTTGGATTTGATAAGTACATTAATAAGTAAGGCTTTTTTCTTATTTTAAGTGATAGTCGTAGAGACAATAAATTTTTCCTGTAAAAACCATATTAAATGTGTACCATGATTTTCAAATCAAATCAATTTTATTGTTATACATACACATATATTACACAAAGAATGAGAAAAACAAATTATGATTCGCCTGAAGGAAACAAAGACCTGTATAGGCGAAAGAAAAATTACAATTTTTACAGAAAAAATAAAAACGTAATATGAAGATAAATAATTAAGTAAGTTTAGTAGGGAAAAACATTATGTATAATAACAGAATTAGAATAACTACAATATATACACTTCAATTGAATTAAGTAAAGAAAATAAAGGCACAACAAGGCTTAAAAATTTTATGCTTCTGGATTTAGACGGAAAAAACATCCAAATTATCAATGTTACAAATAAAATTAAATAATGATCGCTTGAAAATATTAGGAGATGGAAAACTGAAATTCTATAGGCAAAAAATTATATAATTTAGGAGCAAGATAAAAAAAATGTTTTTTGAAAATTTCTTTATGAAAACGGGGAATATTAAATATTATTGTGGGTCTTCTATTTGAGGTATGAATTTTTAAGTCGCAAATATTTTTATGGTGATGTAAAAAAAGTAACATTCGATAAAATGCAAAATGGTGAATAGGTAAAATTTTTAAATTTATTATTAAGTTACAGGGATGATCAAATTTATAGTTTAATAATTTGAAAATTTTGTTTTGAATTGATATTAAAGGAGACAAATTAGATTTATATTCACCTCCCCAAACTATAATGCCATAATTTATTAACGATTGAGCCCAAGAATGATACAAAGTAATTAAAAATGACTTATGAACTTTATTTTTAAGAAAATGCAATTTGATTAAAACGAAGCGTAGTTTTTTAAATAATTCAGTGATGTGAGTTTTCCATTTAAGGTTTGAATCAATAAAAAGACCTAAATATTTTATGCTATTTACTTGTTGCAGCAAATGACAGTTGCAATGAAGAAGACCATTACATGATGAAGAGTGAATTTAATATTAAGGGTAGAACTTGATTGAAATAAATTGAAATGATCTTTCGCAATTATTTTGTGGTTTTGAGCGATGTTTAAATTTTTTCGACTTTCCAAATTTTCAATTAATTTTTAAATGATATTTTAATTTAAAAAAAATTAAATGGAATATTCGTATTCAGCACTGTCTATAGCAGTGGTTCCCAACTCAAATATGTCCGCGGACCACTTCACTTAAATTTGAACCTTGGCGGACCATCCCTATTCCCAACTTTATCTTAAAAAATTTAACTTTTTTTTCAATGCACTCATTCCTCACAAACTTCCTCCTAAAGTTTGATTTTTTTCTTAATAGTGCAGGAAAACATAGTCTTAATACGCATCTTAAATGGAACTGAAAATCAAATAAAATCTATTAAACTTTAAAGAAAAATTATCATGACATTATTTTAAACCCAATTATTAAAGATAAATCTTTTATAAAAGACATTAAAGACGAGGATACTTTACACATGACAATAATTGTTCAGGTCCGTTCGTTATCTATTAGCCCTGGAAAGGTTCCTGATCATACCTACACCCAAGTTACCCCAGGTTTAAATAACATCAGTATCAAAGAGTCATTTTTTTCATACCCAACAACAGTATTGTTAAATTTATTAGTCAATTTAAATTTGAAACAAAGTACAGTAGAGCCCCGATTATCCGCGAGCGGATGATCCGCGGTGCGGATTATCCGCGAGTGCCACGAAAACAAATTTTTAATTACGAACCTTAAATTTTGGAAGAATTATACAATTTTGGATAGCATTTAAGATATTGCTTCGTAAAGGCATAACTGAACACTTTTTGAATGAAACCTTTTCATACCTATAATAAATTAATTTTCCTCGAATGGTAGGCAAATGAAACCTCTGAGGTATATTTATTAAAATTAAATCAATTTATACATTTTTCTAATATACTTTTAGATTAACTAGCTGACAACTTAGCTGGTTAATTAGCTCGGTAAGGGTGCTATTATAATTTCATAGACATAAATCCCCAAATGTGACACATCTCTAGAGGTTTTAGCTGAAGAAATTTGTATAATAGACCTTTTTATCACTTTAATGGATATTAAAGCCTTTTTTTTAGCTAAACCTCTCACAGCTTCTATCGTTTAGATTATAGGGGTCATATCGAAAGGTTTATCCCCTTTGTCATTGGTCTTCTACCTTATTAAACTCTTAATAATGTATTTGAACCAATTTTATCACATTAACTTAACAATCAAAAAATTTTTTTTCTCATTTTTTAAACCAAGGGGGGTAGAAATCATACCCTAGAATTCTCTTAGGGGGTCTAAAAACTCATTTACTATCTATTAGGGCCAAAATCAACAGGGAAAGACCGGGAAGAAAGTTTTTTGTGACTTCGTAATGTTCTAGGGTTCTTGCAAGGAAATTCGCTTTCGAGGACCTTCACTATGAAATTGTTAAATAGTGCAATTTCATAGAATAGAAAATAGTTTTAGAAAATAAAATCTGATTATATCAAGGTTAAGAAAATTACCTATTTAATTACACCCTAACCAGGCTTCTGGGACAAACGCTTTTAGTTTTATGGGTCTAAAACTATCAAATTTTTGTGACTCTTGTTTAGGGCACTCTTCTTTAGGGGGTGAGACCTAAAAAAAAGTAGAAAAAATTTGTTCCCCATGTTACTTGTGACCACCCTAATATTAGATCCTTGTATAAAAATTAGAAAAATTATTTATTAAAAAGTGCCCACTCTGCCCTATGTAGTACTAGTTTATCCAAAACTAATGAAGTGTTTTACCTTCATAAAAATTTATTTTCAATTATTTATTTCAACCTATTTCAATGATTCTAATGTTTTTACTATTATAGAACCTTTTAGAATTTGTTATTTCCATATCAGGTGTTTAAGGTCTAAGAGTTCTTATTTTTCCAACAATAAAAATATTGCTTTTTTTTCAGGTGATTCATTGTGAGGACAGTAATTACGGAGATTATAATCAAGAAATATTTAGGAAAAAGTAATTTGAAATTTAATAAACTGTGTTGTAAATAATTTAGATTGTCTTTTCCATACTGTCTCTGGATATTACCACTATAACAATCAATTAGGCCAACTTTTTAATTATATGAATCTATATATGATTTAATTACAAATTTTAGAGAATATCTAACTCCAGGGTTGAAAAAAAAGTGTTTTTAATCAGGTCTTTTTTTGTTTTTGTTTAAACCAGTTTTTTAAAAAATTTTTTGCCTTCCTCATAAATATTATAACTATTCCTGACTATTTTCCATAATGAATGCATTGAAGAAGATTTTATCAATTCAGCTATTATTTAAACAAAGTGATTTCATTCATTTATTTAATAAAATTAATTTTTAAAAAAGTTAAAATTATGTATATAAACCAACAGGTTTTTTTTGCTGCATTAAAAACTAACTGTTTTTTCTATCATGAAAAAGAAATAGTTGTTATATGCATTTTTAATAAGATTTTAATTTATTTATAAATAAAAGCCAACGGTGGTTTTATAATGGATTCAAATATCTGGTGTTTATATAATTTAAAAAAACCTGAAGAATTTCTTTTCAAAGCATAAAAACCAAATGGTTTTTATAATGCATATTTAAATATCCAGTGCCTAATGGATTAAAAAACATGTTTTTTATAAAAAAAACCCAAAGGTTTTTTTAAAGCATAAAAACCAAGTAGTTTTTCCAATACTTATATTTAATATTATGGTGCTTATTGAGTGAAAAAAAACAAATTGGTTTTTAAGATGCATTCAAAAATCTTGTTCTTAATAAATTAAAAACATACAGGTTTTTTAATAAAAAAAACCCAAAGAGTTTCCTTTCAATGGTTTTTTATAATACATATTTAACCCGTAACAGGGGAGGTGAAAAATTAGAACATATCTCAGAGACTCCGCAACTTTCTATATTTTTTAAAAATCATCTAATTAAGATACGATTCTGATATTTCAGTACATCGTAATTTGAACATTTATCTCTTGAAAGAAAAATATTGTCTTTAACTTTATGATGGAATAAAATTTTTTCCAGACAATTTTTCAATAGACTTAAAATTATCGATGTTATTGAATTATCGTTGCAGTCTGGGAGACCCCACGTCCCCTGCTACGGGTTAAATATATACAGTTCTTATTAGTTAATTTTGTAACCATAAAAATAATTACAAAAGTAGGTCCGAGTAGTTTTTCTGTGGCCTATGCCTCTGACAAGCAGACCACCGCTAACTTCAAACACTGCCTAAAGCTTCGTAGGGGCTGATCATGGAAGGGAATAAATGCTACTTAGGGGCTGAAGATCATTGAATCCTTTAAATTGCAAATAGAATCTACAAGCACAAACGGGGCTAAAACTTTTAAACTTCTTGAATATTAAGTAATTAGTGCAAGACGCTAGTAGCAAAGACTTTTGGAGGTGCTGCTCCAGCCAGCAGCAGCAAGTTGAAAAAGTATTTTAAGGAAATAAAAATAAATCTAACCTCTTTTCATTGCTACAATTTCATCATGTATATACAGAAAATAAAATTTAAGATGTTGAAGTTTACTTACAGTCACAGCTCACAAAACACAGAACTCAATTTTATAATGGGAATGCAATTCTATACTAACTAGCCTGTTTCAATTAAACAATAATGGCAAAAAAGTCAAATAGAAGCATGGGCGGATTTAAGGGGGTGCAACGCACCCCAACTTTTTGAGAAAATTCCATTTTTATTGGGGAAAATCATGTTTTCAAAGTCATCAGGGGCAGCTTGCACCCCCAAGTTTCCCAGTACGCACCCCCAGGGTTCACCATCTAAATCCGCCCATGAATAGAAGAGGTAGAATTTTTGATTTTAGAATTATTTAATGGGATGAGGTTTTGCAATGTAAAAAGGCAGGACATTTTACTCGCGAGGGAAGATTAGGGGAGACCGGGGAGGGATGGGACACTTTTTCCAAGAATATTTTTTAAAAATTTAATTTTCATGGTATAAATTTGAAACTTTCAAACTAACATCTTGGAACATTTTAACATGTTTAAATAATATAACCAAAGTGATAGCAAACAAAACTTAGGATTTATGAACGAATTAAAGTAACCTCTAAAAGTGTTTCATCCCACCCCGGGCCGGGGTAGGACATATCTTTTTAAATTAAAATTTAGGATTACTTTTTAAATATATGATTAAAAACCACAAAGATGGAAGTATTTTACACATTTTAAAGATTTATTACAAAAACATCAGTTATTTTAACCCTATATTTACTTCGAAAAATCTAACTTAAGTGAAAAATACAAAATAGTTAAAATTCTTCTTTAATATAAAAAAATATGTTTTCAACTGCAATACTAATCAGTTTCAAAACAATGGTATCCAAAGAATTGTATGCAATAGCTTGTATTTAGGTATTGAGAGGAATTGGTCATGGTGTCCCATCCCACTCCGGTAGCAACAGTTTTAAAAAAGAGGTTCTTTCAAAAGAACTGTAGCTTTTAGGCTTAACTCAACTATATATTCATAAAGAATACATTATTTTGTTTAAAAAAACAATATAAACCATTAAGAAAGCAACCAAGAATCAGATTGAAAATTCACTTTGAAAAGAAAAAAACTTAGTTACTTTTGCTAGTGAAACCATCTTTTTCATTCAGAAATTTGTATAAAAATATTAAGCCATGGTGGCTTTACCTGGTGGAACACTCAAAAACTAATGTTATTTATAATTTTAAGATTTATTGAAGGTGTCCCATCCTACCCAGTGTCCCATCCATCCCCAGTCTCCACTATATTTTTCCCAGTTGTAATTTGATTGGATGTGCTGTAGCTCCATGGACGAGCCGCCACTAAGTGATATAAAACCACATCTATCAGCTTTCCAGAAATCTTTCAATCATGTGCCAGAAATATGAAGATAAACATACATCAAACACAAATAGAACACTGCAGACATTTTAAGAATTTCTATTATTGAAGGTTTAAATATTTCAATTCATGGTTTTATTACAATAATTAGTAATGTACTACACTATACAATATTAATACTATGGGGCTTAGTAAAATTTTCAACTGTTATTTTAACTTAATTACTTCTCAAAGACTAAAGGTAGTTGAAATGTCTTAAAAACAATTACTAAATTTCATTATTTAAAGTGTGAAATTTTTGAAATCTGTTACTTAATAGTACCAAAAAATTTGAATTTTATGACCAGTAATCCTAAGGCATTAGTTTGCAAACATTCAACTTTTGACCTAATTAGAGATCAATTAAGCCATGAAACTATTTATCCTTATGTCAAATTCAGCTAAGATAACTAAAAATTCTGAGCCATATTATATAAGTCCATGAAAAGTTATCAAAACACGACCACAAAATGTAAACAAATTTTTCAATTCCAGAAAGAATCATTCGATTACTCAGCATTCGAAAGTTCGAAACGAATGATCTCCTCTATGATCTGAATAATAGGAAAGAGAAGCCCTATCACATGATATGTTTGAGCCAATCATGTAGGTTTGGTATTTTAGTGGGTTTGATCCAAAGAAACTTTTGTCCCCCTGATCCAGTCTTAAATGTTCAAAAGTGAGTCAAAAGACTACTTTTTAAGGTAAAATTTCAAAAAAAAATTCTGGGGGAGGACCCCCCAGACCCCCTTTTTCCCTGGAACGTCATCCAAGTGTATTCAATAATAAACTAAAATTTTCAAAACATTTCTGGGGAAGAATCTCCAACCTTCTGAAAATGGGGTTGCCCCCCCCCCTTGGGTCCAGGCTGGATCCGCCACTGGTACTTTATGGGTGTACAAATACTTGTTTGGTCTTCAAAATCGCTTCATTTTAAGGTTTTTCTAACTGTTCTAATTTTGTTTGTGTAGATTATGAAGGATAACAAACGATGTTAGGATAAGTTTTACTGGAAATTTAGAATTTTCCTTTGAGTACAGAAAATAATTTTAATTGAAATTTTTTTAATTTTTAAAGTTGAAGAAAGTTTATGGATTTATTTCTTCATAAAGTTTCAACTAGGTAAATATGCTAAAAACCTTTTATATTATCATTTAGAAATTTTTAGATTAATGCATAATACATTAATGTGGAAAAATAAAAAGCATTAGAAAAATTATAACATATAGGGTGTCCCATAAATAATGGGTCACACTTCTAGGGGGGATAGTAGACCCCTAGACAAGTCAGAATCACATAGGATTTGGGGGTCCCAGACCAAATCCCAGGTAGTTAAAAATGGAGCGACACCCCCAAAAAGTTATTGAAAAATTCAATTTTTAGAAGAACTACTATTGGTAAAAATTTAATTATGGTTATCAAAAATTGTGGTGTAAGTTATCTCAAAAGTCTTCACTTTAAAATTTGTTTTATTATGAAAAAAGTTAAAAAACCACAAAAAAAATGTGAAAATGCTGCCAAGTTCTTATTTTGTTTTTCGAAATCCTTTCTGGGCTATTCCATATGAACAGGGACATGATCAAGAAAAATGAAAAAATAAAATAATGAAATTTTCTAATTATTTTAGGGAATAATTATGCAGTATTGATCTAATTGTGTTTTGCATTGCTTAAATTTTGTGTAAAATTATTTTTATCGGAATGTGAGCATCTGAAGTCAATATTTAGAACTGCTTGTTTAAAAGGTTAATTTGTTAATGAAAAGTATATGTTTTATTTAGAAAACTAAAAATAAATTAATTAGTTTTTACAACTTTTTTGTTAAATATACTCATAAACTTTATAGTAAAAATGAAATAAAGTGTTTAAATCAATTTAATTATATTTATATTCATGAATAACTGAACGCTTATACACATGTAGCGTGAGTTACGAAGTACTGTAGCGTGAGTTACGAACAGCTTTCTGTATTTTATTTTATTTCTGATTTTCTTAAGTATTCCCAGTAAAACTGTTTGCTATTTTAGAATAAGGGAAGTATATTTAAACACCTGACAAGCATATAGAATTATTGAATCACTATTTAAGCAGAAAAACAAATTTGAATTTTATACTCATAAATCCATGTCTTTTTCTTGTAGCGTGAGTTACGACTCTATTTTAATTAATATTTAAAAAACTAAAATTATTAAAAGATTCGCGATACTTATTTTGAATTATTAGCATAAATTTCAATATGCATGATTTTTTTAGAAAGAAAATAATAGTTATTTCTATATTTAAAAATTATTTGAAATTGCAATTTTGAAAAAAATGTAGCGTGAGTTACGGTGGAATTGCCCTTCTTTTGATTTTATAATCTGAAAGATCATAGTTGTAAACCCTTAAGTCCAAAGTTTCACATAAGATCCTGTTAAAGTTCGTTTTTTGCTTACGCAAACTGGTTTCCTATAGCCGTTTCCAATAGCCGTTTGCGGACGCAAAAAAAGACTTAAACCATGCTTTAACAGGATCTCAAGCATTTAACCCTTTGTTGCATACAAAGTAAAAAATATACATGCATTTTCTCTCCTAAAAATGATTGTGCGGTTGTGCTGTCGTCTATGATTAACAGTTGAAAGCTCAAATAGAAGGTAAAAAAACTGAAATGAAATCTGTAAAGGCATTTACAGAATAGCAAAAAAATTTAACTTTTGTCCACTAGAGCGGATATGATGCAACAAAGGAACAATCATTATCAACAATTTAATATCAATGGTTTTTACGTGACACTTTGGACTTAAGGGTTTTCAACTATGATCTTTCAGATTACAGGGGTCATTCCAGACTTTTTGTGAAGGTCCTGTTTTGTAAAAATTGTGAAAATCTACTCATAATTTTGTGAATTTTAGTTAGCGTTAAAATAGTTCTTTTCAGCCAGGAGCCTGTTTTTGTGAAAATAAGATCACAAATTTTCAGTTTTGTGAAAAATAGTGTCCATTTAAAGGCCAAAATACTTTGTGAAGGGTCCGTTTGCACAATGTCACATTTTGTGAAGGGTTCGAAAACGGACTCAAATTTCTTCTAAACAGACCCCTGGATTATTAAATCAAAAGAAAGGATTTCTAAATACAAAATGAGGTTGTGGCAGATTTATCACATTTTTTGTGGTTTTTAAACTTTTTTTGTCATAAAAAAATTTTAAACTGAAAACTTAAGATAGTTTTAAAGATCATATTAAATCACAATTTTTTAGACCATATTTAAATTTTTACCAATAGTAGTTAATCTACAAATTGAATTTTTCAATACTTTTTTGGGGTGTCGCTCCATTTTTAACTTCCTGGGATTTGGTCTGGGACCCCCAAATCCTATGTGATTCTGACTCGTCTAGGTGTCTACTATCCCCCCTAGAAGTGTGACCCATTATTAATAGAACACCCTGTAGATAGGACACCCTGTTGATTCATTACTAGTCTACCCCCAGTCCGGTATAAATGGGCTCGGGAATGAGGGTGAAAAAAGGAAACTGCCCCTCCCCCATAATTACCATGATGCCTCTTGATCTGATGATAATACATATTTGATCAGAAAAGTTGTCTGTTGTCAAAAAAGTCTTTGTGTTGTTAGAAATATGAAATAATTAAATGACTGTGTTTATCAGGGGTTCATCCAGAATTTTTTGCCTGGGGCCGTTTTTGGGAATTTTGTGAAAAACGGAATTGAATTTTGTGAAAAATGGAATTGAATTTTGTGAAAAATAATTTTTCATTCTAAAATAAGGTCCCATTTCTGTAAATATATTATTTTTCTTAATAAATGTGCATATAGCTTGTGCATATATAGCTTGATTAAAGTCCGTTTTTGGGAACCGGAATTTTGTGAAGGGCCTATTTTTGAGGATCGGAATTTTGTGAAGGGGCCGTTTTTGAGGGTCGGAATTTTGTGAAGGGGCCGTTTTCGGCCCCAATTTCTTTCTAGATGCACCCCTGTTTATATTGAAATTAAAATATTTTTACTTAATATTATTATGTTAGATAAATTTACTCATGTGAAACACCGAAAACAATGAACTAATTGTGAAGATAGATGATCATTCAATCATCTTTGATGCTCTACTCACAAGACTAAAAAATATTTTTCTTTGGTGACCACTTCATTTGATGTGGCATCAATTTAAAATGTTTCTTGGTTGATAATGCTGAGAGTATCATAATTACACAAAGATGAAAATCAAATGTTCTGACATGCTGCAAAGTACATGGAGCACGCAGGAGCCCTCGAGACCCCCAACCTCGCCCTCACAAGACCACCGCCCACCCAGGGGTCGAGAGAAGGCGACGGCGTGCTTGGGGGATTTTCGCGCGAAAATCCCCCAAGCACGCAGGAGCCCTCGAGACCCCCAACCTCGCCCTCACAAGACCACCGCCCACCCAGGGGTCGAGAGAAGGCGACGGCGTGCTTGGGGGATTTTCGCGCGAAAATCCCCCAAGCACGCAGGAGCCCTCGAGACCCCCAACCTCGCCCTCACAAGACCACCGCCCACCCAGGGGTCGAGAGAAGGCGACGGCGTGCTTGGGGGATTTTCGCGCGAAAATCCCCCAAGCACGCAGGAGCCCTCGAGACCCCCAACCTCGCCCTCACAAGACCACCGCCCACCCAGGGGTCGAGAGAAGGCGACGGCGTGCTTGGGGGATTTTCGCGCGAAAATCCCCCAAGCACGCAGGAGCCCTCGAGACCCCCAACCTCGCCCTCACAAGACCACCGCCCACCCAGGGGTCGAGAGAAGGCGACGGCGTGCTTGGGGGATTTTCGCGCGAAAATCCCCCAAGCACGCAGGAGCCCTCGAGACCCCCAACCTCGCCCTCACAAGACCACCGCCCACCCAGGGGTCGAGAGAAGGCGACGGCGTGCTTGGGGGATTTTCGCGCGAAAATCCCCCAAGCACGCAGGAGCCCTCGAGACCCCCAACCTCGCCCTCACAAGACCACCGCCCACCCAGGGGTCGAGAGAAGGCGACGGCGTGCTTGGGGGATTTTCGCGCGAAAATCCCCCAAGCACGCAGGAGCCCTCGAGACCCCCAACCTCGCCCTCACAAGACCACCGCCCACCCAGGGGTCGAGAGAAGGCGACGGCGTGCTTGGGGGATTTTCGCGCGAAAATCCCCCAAGCACGCAGGAGCCCTCGAGACCCCCAACCTCGCCCTCACAAGACCACCGCCCACCCAGGGGTCGAGAGAAGGCGACGGCGTGCTTGGGGGATTTTCGCGCGAAAATCCCCCAAGCACGCAGGAGCCCTCGAGACCCCCAACCTCGCCCTCACAAGACCACCGCCCACCCAGGGGTCGAGAGAAGGCGACGGCGTGCTTGGGGGATTTTCGCGCGAAAATCCCCCAAGCACGCAGGAGCCCTCGAGACCCCCAACCTCGCCCTCACAAGACCACCGCCCACCCAGGGGTCGAGAGAAGGCGACGGCGTGCTTGGGGGATTTTCGCGCGAAAATCCCCCAAGCACGCAGGAGCCCTCGAGACCCCCAACCTCGCCCTCACAAGACCACCGCCCACCCAGGGGTCGAGAGAAGGCGACGGCGTGCTTGGGGGATTTTCGCGCGAAAATCCCCCAAGCACGCAGGAGCCCTCGAGACCCCCAACCTCGCCCTCACAAGACCACCGCCCACCCAGGGGTCGAGAGAAGGCGACGGCGTGCTTGGGGGATTTTCGCGCGAAAATCCCCCAAGCACGCAGGAGCCCTCGAGACCCCCAACCTCGCCCTCACAAGACCACCGCCCACCCAGGGGTCGAGAGAAGGCGACGGCGTGCTTGGGGGATTTTCGCGCGAAAATCCCCCAAGCACGCAGGAGCCCTCGAGACCCCCAACCTCGCCCTCACAAGACCACCGCCCACCCAGGGGTCGAGAGAAGGCGACGGCGTGCTTGGGGGATTTTCGCGCGAAAATCCCCCAAGCACGCAGGAGCCCTCGAGACCCCCAACCTCGCCCTCACAAGACCACCGCCCACCCAGGGGTCGAGAGAAGGCGACGGCGTGCTTGGGGGATTTTCGCGCGAAAATCCCCCAAGCACGCAGGAGCCCTCGAGACCCCCAACCTCGCCCTCACAAGACCACCGCCCACCCAGGGGTCGAGAGAAGGCGACGGCGTGCTTGGGGGATTTTCGCGCGAAAATCCCCCAAGCACGCAGGAGCCCTCGAGACCCCCAACCTCGCCCTCACAAGACCACCGCCCACCCAGGGGTCGAGAGAAGGCGACGGCGTGCTTGGGGGATTTTCGCGCGAAAATCCCCCAAGCACGCAGGAGCCCTCGAGACCCCCAACCTCGCCCTCACAAGACCACCGCCCACCCAGGGGTCGAGAGAAGGCGACGGCGTGCTTGGGGGATTTTCGCGCGAAAATCCCCCAAGCACGCAGGAGCCCTCGAGACCCCCAACCTCGCCCTCACAAGACCACCGCCCACCCAGGGGTCGAGAGAAGGCGACGGCGTGCTTGGGGGATTTTCGCGCGAAAATCCCCCAAGCACGCAGGAGCCCTCGAGACCCCCAACCTCGCCCTCACAAGACCACCGCCCACCCAGGGGTCGAGAGAAGGCGACGGCGTGCTTGGGGGATTTTCGCGCGAAAATCCCCCAAGCACGCAGGAGCCCTCGAGACCCCCAACCTCGCCCTCACAAGACCACCGCCCACCCAGGGGTCGAGAGAAGGCGACGGCGTGCTTGGGGGATTTTCGCGCGAAAATCCCCCAAGCACGCAGGAGCCCTCGAGACCCCCAACCTCGCCCTCACAAGACCACCGCCCACCCAGGGGTCGAGAGTCGTTGCGATCAGATCTCAGATCTCAGATCTCAGATCTCAGATCTCAGATCTCAGATCTCAGATCTCAGATCTCAGATCTCAGATCTCAGATCTCAGATCTCAGATCTCAGATCTCAGATCTCAGATCTCAGATCTCAGATCTCAGATCTCAGATCTCAGATCTCAGATCTCAGATCTCAGATCTCAGATCTCAGATCTCAGATCATCCGGTTAAAATGCAAAAAAAAATTAAAACCAAATAATTCGTATTTTTAAAAAATTTTTTAATATAACTAATTTCAAAAATTTAGATTGCAGAAAAAATTAAAATAACGTTGAAAACTAAAAAGAACAAAAAAATCGGAGAAATTGAAATGACCTGAACAAATTCATTCAAATAGGATGCAAATCGAACAATATTTTTTTTCTCTTCATATTTTTGGTTTCAGCCTAAAAAATTATACCCTTTAAAGATTGCTGATGAAAACATTTTGAAGACATTTTCAAATCATTAACCGTAAACATTAGGGTGGTTTTTTTTAAACGAAAGTTCGAATTTTTTTCGGGGCACCCCCTCAAAAGGTGCCATTTGATATAAAACTAATATTCTGAGAGTTACAGCTCAAAAAAATAATATTTAGACCCCGCCCCCGAGCGTCAAAGTTTCAAAAAAACTCAAAATTTTGCACGTTTTTAGCTATAAAATCCAAATTAATGGTTGTAAAAATACAAAGTAGGTCTCATTTTGTAGATAATTTATTTAGATTTAACTTTTATAATTGAAACTTATTTGTGAAGCTTACAGATCATTAGATACGAGGGGTTTCATTAACTCCCCACTCAATATCTATTTTTTAAGAAGTGCCTGGAAATTTCTTTAAATTTATCAGCTACCGTAAAATGGTTCAATAACATATAAATAATAGTTTTAGACAACATAGGTACAAAATTTAATATATTAAAGAACAAAAAAAATTTTTTTTCGTACATACCTGTTATTTTTTTCACAATCGTAAAACAATTCAAATAAAATATATAAAAAAATTTTTCAACTACTTATTAAATAAATAAAATGTGTAAAAGTTGATAAACAAGCAAAAAAAAATACAAATTAATATTACTTTTAGTTTTTTCTAAAAAAAAGAAATTTTATTTTCATCGCTTTGATAGCATTTTTCATAAGATCTCCCTATTTTAGAAGTAGTTTTGAGAGCAGTATTCGACACGACCCTTATCTGAAGTTTTTAAATTTAAATTGAACTGATGTAAATAAAATAGTACAAAGTTCGAGTTGATGATAAAGAAATCAATTCAAAACTAATTATCATTAAAAATATTGGAAGTTTCATTTCTATGCAGTAGGAAAAATTCAGAATATCTTCTAAGAAAGGAATCTTGCAAGTGCTTGGTATTTATAAGGCTTGATACATCAAACATCCCTAGGTACCATTGTATCATGCTACATGTAATGCAAAATTTCAATATTGCGTGAAAATTCTCCTTTTTAAATACAATTGTATCTAGCCCTTAAAAAAGGTACCTGTAATCAGAAGTATCTGTTGTATTCTACTACACACCTTCATTACAGTTTGGTTTTCTGAACTAGATGCAACATTAGTTGCATATCAAGAACTTAAATTTGTAAAAACTGTAGTTAGTTACGAAAAAAATGTAGAAATATCAAAAATAGCATTATTTTTTAATAGTTTGTGGTACTTACACCCCGAGACTTTTGAATTCTCAGAAAGCTTTAAAAATAAATTAAAGGTAACATGCTTTTGTGTTATGAGGAGGAACTATAAAACTAGCTCAATACTATGTGAAAGTAGAATAATAATAGTGAGAGTTAATTTGAGTGTCTAATTATCTTTTCAGCAACGAAATCGACAGTTTCATCTCTTCATTTTCATTTACAATGAACTTTTTCAAAAGATTTAATATTTATATTCTACTTTTAAAGGTCTGATAGAGCTATTTAAAGTACTGACTGGAATTTTCATACAACAGAGGGCTTTTGTATTACATCTAGCATGTAGTTGTAGCATGATTGTTTTGGACACCTAGTCTGATTTTTTGGGGGGGAGGGGGTGGCGGGTCCTCTACCAACCCCCTTGATATATCAGTAGAATACCACAGATACTTCTGATTACAGCTACCTTTTTTAAGTGCTAGATACAACTGTATTTAAAAAGGAAAATTTTTCACGCAATATTGGAGTTTCGCATTATATCTAGCATGATACAATGGTACCCAGAGATGTTTGATGTATCAAGCCTTATAAATACCAAGCACTTGCAAGATTCCTTTCTTAGAAGATATTCTGAATTTTTCCTACTGCATAGAAATGAAACTTCCAATATTTTTAATGATAATTAGTTTTGAATTGATTTCTTTATCATCAACTCGAACTTTGTACTATTTTATTTACATCAGTTCAATTTAAATTTAAAAACTTCAGATAAGGGTCGTGTCGAATACTGCTCTCAAAACCACTTCTAAAATAGGGAGATCTTATGAAAAATACTATCAAAGCGATGAAAATAAAATTTCTTTTTTTTTTAGAAAAAAACTAAGTGTAATATTAATTTGTATTTTTTTTTGCTTGTTTATCAACTTTTACACATTTTATTCATTTAATAAGTAGTTGAAAAAAATTTTTATATATTTTATTTGAATTGTTTTACGATTGTGAAAAAAATAACAGGTATGTACGAAACAAATTTTTTTTTGTTCTTTAATATATTAAATTTTGTACCTATGTTGTCTAAAACTATTATTTATATGTTATTGAACCATTTTACGGTAGCTGATAAATTTAAAGAAATTTCCAGGCACTTCTTAAAAAATAGATATTGAGTGGGGAGTTAATGAAACCCCTCGTATCTAATGATCTGTAAGCTTCACAAATAAGTTTCAATTATAAAAGTTAAAGCTAAATAAATTATCTACAAAATGAGACCTACTTTGTATTTTTACAACCATTAATTTGGATTTTATAGCTAAAAACGTGCAAAATTTTGAGTTTTTTTGAAACTTTGAAGCTCGGGGGCGGGGTCTAAATATTATTTTTTTGAGCTGTAACTCTCAGAATATGAGTTTTATATCAAATGGCACCTTTTGAGGGGGTGCCCCGAAAAAAATTCGAACTTTCGTTTAAAAAAAACCACCCTAGTAAACATAGTAGTTATATGGTCTAAGAAAAACCTAAAGATGTTAAATCATTAATTATTTTAAATTGGTCATATTAAAATTTTTCAACGACCAAAAATATTTAATGATTTATCATCTTTAGGTTTTTCTTAGACCATATAACTACTATATTAATGGTTATAATAATTTGAAAATGTCTTCAAAATGTTTTCATCAGCAATCTTTAAAGGGTATAATTTTTTAGGCTGAAACCAAAAATATGAAGAGAAAAAAATATTGTTCGATTTGCATCCTATTTGAATGAATTTGTTCAGGTCATTTCAATTTCTTCGATTTTTTATGTTCTTTTTAGTTTTCAAAGTTCTTTTAATTTTTTCTTCAATCTAAATTTTTGAAATTAGTTATTTTAAAAATATTTTTTAATATATTTGAATTATTTAGTTTTTAATTTTAACCGGATGATTCGAGATCCTAAAAAAAATGACCCGAGTCTGGGTCGTCTACATACCTTTAGAAATGACTCCCTTCGCTCCTCTATCTATCCGGACCAGGTGCTGCTCCAGGACCATATCCGTGTCACGCCAATTAAATTATGTGATGGGGAAGAACAAACTCACTATCAAATCATATCTGACTATCATCATCTCACTACAAGCTATCTGTAGTAACCAATTGCAAGCTCAGTAGGTCAGATGGATAAGTTGTGACGTCAGACGGATATGGTCCAAGCCCCCACGTTACGCAATACCTATGTGTTATCACAACCACGTGGAAGGAGTTTGGTAATTTAGATTGTAATAATGTAAGTAAAGATAAAAGTTCACGTGCATGAAATGCTTACGCAATAGGTGGGACCGAGCGACAAACGCGTCAGTCGGGGTACTTTTTTTATAGAAAAACACATTATGTTCAATTGAGACCAGAGATAAGATACTTATGAAGACTTATTTAATTAGCAAACTCAGAAATACAAAAAGTATTATTGTACAATACTTTTTTTAATGTAAAGAAGGTTTTAAAAAATTAACTAGAAATCTGATGAATTAAAGACTGTTTTTAAAAAATTAAAAACTGTTTGCCCTTAAAATTTATTGATAACTTGTTAAAAGTGTTTCTACCCCTCGTTTGCTTAACATAGACCTTAGAGCCAAGTCAGACCTAGCGACCATCGGACGCGACAGAGATCAATATCCATAAAAAAAGCATATGGAGACCCCCAGTCTCCTATCTTGACAGGAATGAAGATTCCTGTCCAGATAGGGGGAGTCTCAGGCTGAACTCCATGCTTTTTCCCCTCTTTGATTGATCGCTGTCGCGACTTATGGTCGCTAGGTCTGACTTGGGCCTTAGAACACAGACGGAGCATGCGCGCGCATTCCCATAACGGTGAGCCAGTGTGGGCCGGATGCAACTACGTTCTGCGGCGACGCGTCGTTCAAACCGGTAAATACTCTTCAAGATAGGATATATTTGCCCCAGCCCATAGTCCCACGTGGTCTTAACCACGTGATCCACTGCCATCCTGAGTGGCCCGCGCCTTCTCTTTGTGCGCGCGCACAGACCGCCCCGATCGTTGTTGAACGCCTGGTCAGGAGCAGGCGATTTAAAATGTGACGATATACGGTTCCCTAGAACGTTTCTACGGTTCCTTGAATCGTTACACAACGTAGCTGCATTCGGCCCTGTGTTGAAACGTCTCTCAAGAGTCACGTGTAATATGAGCTCTGGGGACGGGATGGCCACCATGCTAGCAGCCTGTGCGCTGTTCGTGGTCGTCGGTTTGATTCCGGCCAGCTGGCTTGATCACGTGATCGGGGTCACTTGATTGAATATGCTCAAATCTCAATACCTACAAAATCATGTGGAATGTGAAAAACGGCGGATCCTTTTTCAACGCAGGCCACGCCCACTTGCTCCGTCTAGCCTTAAAAGTCCGTTTGAATCTATCCAGTGGCGGATCCAGGATTTATTTTGGGGGGGGGGGCTAAGAATTTTCATAATCGAATTAAATCTTCTTGTTGATGGTAATACGGGAAAGGTAGTGAACTAGCCTACTGAAACCACTAAAAGGGGGTCTGGGGGTCCACCCCCAGAAAATTTTTGGAAATTTAAGTCAAAAACTCCACCATTTTGGGGGGGCTTCAGCCCGAAAGCCCCCCCCGTAGATCCGCCACTGGATCTATCCTTTCTAAAATTTGTAATCCTTTTTAATAGAATTCAGATCTAAGTTACCTTTAAAATCGTGATTTGATTCTCTGTTTGAAAGGGATCATGAGTTAACAGCGGGGGAAATATTTCAGAACATAACACAAACAGAATTGAAGACTGGACTTCAAAAAGAAGCCAAGTGCCAAAAGTAAAAAATATGAATTAAACTCGAAATACAAATCTAAGTACCATCGCCAACAACCTACACTGTTAAAAAATTAGTTGAACCTTTCACCATAAACTGGTTCAAATTTAGCTGCAACCAAGGATTGGTAACAGGTTTCACCAAGTTTTCGGTTTTTCACTAGTGCAAGCACCAATTTTTCGGTATTTTCACTAGTAAAACTTGGTGAAACCTGTTACCAAACCTTGGTTGCAGCTAAATTTGAACCAGTTTGTGGTGAAACACTACAACTTTTTCACCACAAACTGGTGAAAGGTTGAACTGTTTTTTTAACAGTGTATAAAGTCGGCTAAGTGCCACAACAATTATTAGTATTTTAAAATTAGCCCGAAAGATGACTTCGAATGTGTATTCCTTGATCAATTACAGAATATTTACTTTTTGGCACTTACACTGTTTTCGAAGCCCAATCATCTATTTATCTTATTGAGTGAAAACCAGTATTCTTTTATTTTCACCTTTTCTAAAAAGCAGTGTTCGCATTTCGTGAAGAAGGAACTTAGTTTAAAAAAAGATATTTAAAGAATATTTGAGCAGATAAAAGTGATAAGTTGCGCGATCTTTGAAGAAAATTTGGGGGAAAAATTGAAATTGTTTCAAACCGCGTAACTATAAATTCCCGTAAGTCGGGGTAGTGTTAAGTCGAGGTATTACCGTACATATACTTTTATGCAGTAATAGTATAACAATCAAGATGACTATTTTTTCATTTTAAGTAATTTGATAAAAACAATACGTATATGAAAATCAAATAAGAGACAATTTTTTTAACGAAATTTTATTATCTAACAACACCATTCTCACAGACTTGACAATCTGAAAAAAAATAATGCAACAGCTATTATGAAAACAATTATAAAATATAAATTATAAGTTAATTATCACTTTAAACCAGTGTTTCCCAACGTGGGGCGCACGCCCCACCGGGGGGCAATATTATTTTCTAGGGAATTGTCAGAGTCAAATTTCCGAAAATTTGCTGGGCGAAGACCACCATACATACCCCCTTGGTACTTAGAACTTAATTATTCGTAACTTGATTTAGTTCTTTAGCATGGAAATTCTACCTAAAAATGTTCTGAAAAGCTTCATTGGGCTTATTAAATACAGGGTGATTCAGAAATAATCATCAATAATTAGGGGGGAGGTAGAGGGGCCCTAGACAAGCATATTTCGAATAGGGATGGTGGGGCGCAGCCTTACCGTTAAAGAACTAGGACCTAATGTAGTGCAAGCACGTTTCAAAAGGCCGATTTTAGAAGGCCCGCGTGACCAAACAAGACATAAAATGAAAAAATCTATTGCATGAGGAAAGGAAGTATTCTTACTAATTACACCATGAATTCCATAGAATTTGAACCACTTTCTAAACCGTGGAGTGAGTTTCAAAAATGCAATATTAATCTTTTAGTCAAAGAATGGAGTTCCCTTAATGGTATTTAGAAAAATGATGATCGGGGAAGGAACTTTCAATGATCGTAACATTGGTCATTGAAATTGTTTGATCATTGAAAATTCCTTCCCCGATCATAATTTTTCCAAATACCATTAAGGGAACTCCATTGTTTGACTAAGAGATTAATATTGCACATTTTAAAACTCACCCCACGGTTTAGCAAGTGGTCCAATTTCTATCACATTGAGGATGTAAGTAGTACGGATACTCCTGAACCTTATGCAATAATGTTTTTCATTTTATTATGTTTTGTTTCGTCACACGGGCCTTCTAAAACGGCCTTTTGAAACGCGCTCGCACTACATTAGGTCCTAGCTCTTTAACGGTAAGGCTGCGCCCCACCATCCCTATTCGAAATATGCTTGTCTAGGGCCCCTCTACCTTCCCCCCAATTATTGATGATTATTTCTGAATCACCCTGTATACATAGGAGGGAGGGACTAAGAAATAATTTTAGCTCCCTCACAAAATATATTCCTTTATATGCCACTGAGACCGGGGGGGCATAGAAAATTTTGAAAGGCTTTGGTGGGGGCCTGGACCGAAAAAAGGTTGGGAAACACTGCTATAAGCTACAATAAAGGAATTATAATAGTAGAAAAAGTTCGCGTATAGAGCTTTTATCAGTGGAATGTCTCTGTACCCCTTTGAATTTTCGTTAGGGTACATTTAAACACATGTCGAATATTTACCATCATTATGGATCTTATGCTATGATTTTGGTCCATGATATTGGGTTGATGTCCCAAAAGTTCTGTTACTTTTTACAAAGTTGTGTTTGAAAATTTTTTTTCTGTAAAACTGGTAATAGGTGGAGATACAAAAAGGATTTTGATAGTATATGTATATTTATTAACATAATATGTGTGATTTTGGTAATTCTCGTGATATTACTTCTTTTCAAAATAGCGGTTTGAAAAAATGACCGCAAACACTTATTTTAGTAAAAAATATTTCAGCCGCTTTAAAAACTGGGAAGAATGCATGATACATGGCTAATAATTGCACTAAGCTTACTTACGGTAAAGAGAAAGAAGCGATTCTTTTCTTCATACGAAAACACTAAAAAAAGCAACACTTATTGCTCGAAACTGGAAACAAATAAAACCATGATGTTGTGGAAAATGACTATGCTTTAACAATTATTTTAGTTCAGAAAAACATCTGTCTTAATTTTATTTCATATGCAGTTTTAAAGTCAAAATTTACTATCTTAAACTTTTCGAATCATTTCAAAACTTTAACAATCCGAATTTAAACACATTGTAAATACAGGGTGTATCTGAAATGGTGCAACAAACTTTCAGGGATGATAGTACTCATCAAGACGAACAAGAATCGGTATAGAAAGGGGGGTCCCAGACCAAATCCCAGGGAGTTAAAAATGAAGCGACACCCCCAAAAAATCATTGAAAAATTCTGTTTGTAGAAGAACTACTATTGGTAAAAACTTAATTATGGTCTCAAAAATTGTGGTTTAATATGATCTTTAAAATCACCTCAAAAGTCTTCACTTTAAAATTTGTTTTATTATAAAAAAGTTAAAAAACAAAAAAATGTGAAAACTCTGCCGAAACCTTATTTTGTATTTCGAAATCCTTTCTTTTGATTTGATAATCTGAAAGATCATAGTTGAAAACCCTTAAGTCCAAAGTTTCACGTAAATACAATCAATATTAAACGCTTGAAATCCTGTTAAAGTTTGTTTTTTCGGTGCGCAAGCAGTTTTCTAGAGCTGTTTCCAGAACAGCTGTTTACGCACGCAAAAAACAAACTTTAACAGGATCTCAAGCGTTTAATATTTATTGTATTTACGAGAAACTTTGGATTTAGGGGTTTTCAACTATGATCTTTCAGATTATTAAATCAAAAGAAAGGATTTCGAAATACAAAACAAGGTTTTGGCAGAGTTTTCACATTTGTTTTTTGTTTTTTAACTTTTTTTTTCATTATATAACAAATTTTAAAGTGAAGACTTTTGAGGTGATTTTAAAGATCATATTAAACCACAATTTTTGAGACCATAATTAAGTTTTTACCAATAGTAAGGTAAATGTGGGTATAGTGGACACTGTACCAATAGTGGCCACATAGCTGATTAATTTTAAATAGAACGAGTTAGAGGCATCGAACAGCGTCAAAATTCATAGGCATAGTAGATTGTGCAATCAGGTAAGCTGATAAATTACCACCGATACCACAGATCAGCATGGGAAGGATATTTAAATAACAACATCGGCCGAGTGACTGAAATTTGATTTTGCTTATTGAATCGCGTAAGGAAACGGGTAAGTCGGAACTGATTTTTTTGTATTTATTACCGCTTGATTCACTTTTAAATTTATATCAAGATAAATAAGAGTCTATAAAATAATACTGAATAAAATTTATTGAAAATGTTGACTTTACGAGGATTTATGGGGGTGTCCACTTTACCATCAACACATAATCTTAGATTTTCCAATAGTGGCCACCGCAATGGCTTCTAATAGAAACATAAATAATACTTAATTTGAATCAGTTTTTCTTCATAAACTGTTGGACTGTGCTTTAAAATGAGTGTTAAATAAATTTGGTTTCATTCTGGCTTCGGGAACCAATGTTTCTAAAACATTGAATTACATGCTAAATTCCTCTCAAATCAGCTACAGCGTAGACTTTGGGCCAAAAACTATCAATTTTTTAAAAATAAAGCTAATTTGATTGAATCTAAAATACATTTCGTTGGGAAGGAAGATTTAATTAGAACTAGACGACTATACCAAGAAAACCCCCCTCAATTTCATGCATAAACCCCTCGTATAGGCAGAAAAAGACAGGTGTCCACTATTGATGCAAGAGGTGTCCACCATAGAAGCAACAGCTTCATCTATGTGGCCACTATAGATGCAATTTGGAGTACTTTTAAAAAATTAATTAAAAATACTTTGCCCAATCTAATTAAAGTTTTTAATGGTAAAATCGAAAGAAGAAGATCCAATTAACCTAAAAATAGGATGACAACCGTTTCGAAGCAAATAGATTGGTATTTATTTAGAATTTAAGCAAAAATTTTCCTTAAAGTGTCCACTATACCCACATTTACCTTAGTTCTACAAATTGAAATTTTCAATGATTTTTGGGAGTGTCGCTTCATTTTTAACGCCCTGGGATTTGGTCTGGGACCCCCCACCGATTCTTGTTCGTCTTGATGAGTACTATCATCCCTGAAAGTTTTTTGCACCATTTCAGATACACCCTGTATACAGCAAAGCTTTTATTAGCTATGAATCATGCATTCTTCCCAGTTTTTAAAGCAGACGAAAATTTTTTTTTTACAAAAATCGGCGTTTGCGGTCTATTTTTCAAACCGCAATTTTGAAAAGAAATAATATCACGAGAACTACCAAAATCACACATTACGTTCATAATAACCATAAATCAAAATCCCTTTTGTTTGAAATCTCCACTCATTACCAATTTTTCAGAAACAATTTTCTAAGGTGCCGTCCATATAAATGACGTCACGCTCAAAGGGGGGAGGGGGTTAATCAATTTGTGACAAGGGGGAGGGAGAGGGGATTTAAAAGTTGTAGCATCACATCCTGCAGCTGAAAATAAACGAAAAAAACCTTAAATTGTTAAAACGACCGTGTATACTTATTGTTCTCAAAAGGCATCTTAAAGGTTGATTGAAATGAAACTATAAGGGAGGGGTAAAATTAAGTTCGAATAAAAAAGTTGGTTCCGGGCACTTTCAAATTCGGGTTTTAGACCGACATATTGTTGGTTTAAAAACGTGATAGAGGGGGTATGGGAAAGTGTGACAATTTGTGACAAAGGGGGGGAGGGGGGAAAAATGGGCAAAAAAAAGTGCGACATCATTTATGGACGGCCCCTAATACGAAACTTTATAAAAAGTAACGGAACTTTTGGGACAACCCTACTAATTTGTTAGATGCTGTTGAGTCAGAACCATTTCAATCTCAATTTTTACTCAAAAGGGAGGAACATCGAATTTCATTTTATTTTATAGCCTGTTTAATACGCTTTCTAAAACTGCCTTACTTTAAACTCTGAGTAATCTCTAGAACACAAGTTACAGCTGTTTTAGTACCGAGTAATACCAGGATTAACAAACAATTTTGCTTTTTTTATGAAGAATGACATTTCTGTATATTTTGGATCACGCTAACAGTGATTACTTTTTTGATACTTAAAATATTTTGATGCTTTTTTATTTCACTCTTTATATTATAATGCATGTTATCTTCTACAATCTAAGAAAAATATTTGAATTTAGGTATTTTTTAAAGTGTGTAAACTTGATTTAAATGTTATTTTTCATGAATAAGGAACTTGCATGATTTTTTATTATTTTTTTTATCTATTCTTCACGCAAAAATAAGCCACTACACAAAATTTGAGGCCGATTGAGAAATTTTTCGATTAAATTATCAAAAATCGTCTTTTTCTAAACGCCTGAAAACGCTTAATTGCATGCACAGTGACGTCACAATACATAGACTTAGCCTGAAATGTTTGCCTTGGATTTCTGACCGTCACCAGAAGTGTCTAGCTAGAAGGTAGAAGGTAAATATTTATTAACACTCATATCGGACACTTCGGAAAAAAGAAATCATTAACTAAAACATAGAAATTCAATTTTAATTGCAATTTGGCCTGATGGAATTCTACGTCACTGTGCATGCAAACACACGATTCGCGTTTTCACTCACGTGTTTTTTTCTGGATTTTTGAATTAAAATATTTAATTACTTGTACACTTTTTCGAAAAAAATTGACTAAATATTTCTTTACAAAAAACCTTACGGAACACTTGAATGTTTATGAAAATCTGACACATGCAAGTTCCTTATTTTTACTTTTTTCGATTTCAAGTGCCTGATTTCTTTTCTATTTTAAAACCTCAGATTTTTTGTAGATAGTAACACAGATTAGTGTAAACTATCGGTACTAAAATAAAAAAACTATCGTACTAAAATAAAAAAGAATTTACCATTTCTCGAACAACTTGAACAAATACTTCGACATTCCACGTAGCCTGTTTGTTATAATCTGGTTTTTCTTTGTCACCCCACATCATTCTGCTGTTTAGGTTCTAAATTAAAAGAAACAATTTTAACTCACAGAAAAGCTTAATTTATACCATTTAGTATGCAACAAACCACTCCTACCTATATTGGCATGGCATCTGTTAGACCAGAGCATGTTCGAGACATCATGAAAAAATACGAGCTACAATGGCTGGTGAAACATCCCTTAGTCCGGATTTGCACAACACTTATGGCATTCCTCAACACTAAAATAAATATCACCATTTAGTTACAGAACTTTACAGCACAACTTTAATGCTAACTATAGCATACTAAAAATTATTGTTAATTGTTATCAAAGATTAAAAACAATATACCTTGATCTGAAGTTGTAGTCCATTTCTTGAATGAGCACAACAACCGAGTCTTCAGTTCAGACTAAAAAAAATACTGGTAAGTCAAAACAGCAGATAACTAAAAAAATACTAAAAAGCTAAGCATAGCTCAAAATTTTATGTGCATAACATTACAGTGTTCCCTCGTTAATAGCGGTATAGTTACGCTCCAAAATATTCCTGTTTTAAAACGCGCATATATGACAATATAACAGATATAATGGTTCGATTCCGTCATTTAATAGATAACTATTAAAACTGGTTCATGCAATAAGTAGTTTTAACTGTAAAAAATCGCAATAACTAAATAATTTATAGTAAATACCAAAAGGGTTACTTAATAGTTAGAAAACTTGCTTAGTAGAAGAAACATTTTTCAAAATGATTTTACATAATAAATACCGGAATCGAACAATTATATCTTTTCTGCCAAATATGCAAGTTTCATTGCTAAAAAGTTTTGAGATCGAAATCCGCGAATATGCGAGGGCCTTTCAACACTTTTTTGGTAGAATTTGCGTCCCATAAAAATTCATACAAGAAGGGTTTTTTTAGTAATAAAGGTTCAAGCTCATTTTGAAGCCTTTTAGATTCCACCCAAAGAGCACCACTCATTGTAAGCGGCAGAATTTTCAAGGAAAACAGTTTATAGTATTATGAATTGGGAAATTTCTAGGGGGTTAGGGGCTCCTATTCCAGAAAAGGTTTTGAATTTTGCCTCTAAAATTGGCATTTTAACTCATGTTGAGACACTTTAGGTTACATCAAAGAGTTACATTAGGTTACATCAAACTCCTTGTAAATACCTAAAGTTTCAAGAAAAAACCTTACTTATTAGATTCCAAAATTTCGAGGGGGTTTGGGAGTCTTCCCCCATAAAAATTTTGGAATTTTTGTCCTTAAAAGTATATGGTTCCTATTCATTTTGAGACCCTTTGGGTGACACCCCTGAAAGTAAAAGTATTGCTAAATAATTCCAAACTAATAGATTAAAATGTTTAGTTAGATCAATAACTGTTTAGTTAAATAATAAAAATCAGAAAAAATTGTCCATATTTGAATATATGGAGCTAATAAAAACTTTGTGAAATTTAGCGGGACCTTTAACGGAATTGAACCGAATAATATATAGGGGAGACCAGGGATGGATGGGACCCTGGGTGGGATGAGACACCTTCAATAAATCTTAAAATTATAAATAAAATTAGTTTTTGAGTGTTCCACCAGGTAAAGCCACCATGGATTGATACTTGTTGCTGTTTACTATTTTAGTTGCAAGCTCCTAAAAGTTTCTGAATGAAAAAGATGGTTTCACTATAGCAAAAGTAACTAAGTATTACACTTTTCAAAGTGAATTTTCAATCTGATTCTTGGTTGCTTTCTTAATGGTTTATATTGTTTTCTAAATAGAATAATGTATTATTTATGTATATATAGTTGAGTTAAGCATAAAAGCTACAGTTCTTTTGAAAGAACCTTTTTTAAAACTGTTGCTACCGGGGTGGGGACCTAATCAATACCTAAATACAAGCTATTGTATACAATTCTTTAGATACCTTTGTTTTGAAACTGATTAGTATTGCAGTTGAAAACATTTTTTTAGATTAAAGAAGAATTTTGTCTTTACTTTTACTTTTTTGGTCCATTTTATGCTTAAAAACCCGTATTTCATGCCTAATTTCAGGGTAGCATAAACATAAAAGTGGCTCCTTTATTTAACTATTTCCACATTTGGACTGGTGAAGTCCATCTGTATCGCAATTTATAAAAAAAACTGAAACCCGGGCGAAGCCCAGGTCTAGCGCGTAACCGCTAGTTAATTTATAAAAATTAACGTTTAAAATACAGGTAAAATCTTTCAATCAAGAAATACAGAAAATATTTAGACAATATTTGATAAAAAATCATTTTAAAAATAATTTAATTGAAAAAGAAAGACAAAATATCTTTCAAAAAATTTAAATTTTAAATTAATTTAAAAGTTTTAAATTTTGTAGTATATGCACGTGATACATGTCTCTAGGCTATATTTTAGTGCTGTTTACGAATATCAAGACAACTTTTCAATAAAATTTAAATAAACTGGAAAAACTGAAGCATAAAAAACAAAAGTATGGGGGAAAATGCTTCAATTTTTCCACACTTATTCTAAATTTTATTAAATTTTTTTAAAAAATTGAAAAAATTAAACTTTTTATTGTCAGATTTTCTTCCATTTTTAGTATGTTACTATTTAAGTCATTTCTAATTGAAAACCGTTTAAATTATTTCCTTTGTAATTATTTTGTGGTTTTGAGCGATGTTTTAATTATTTGAACTTTCCAAATTTTGAATTAGTTTTTAAATTTTGAATTGAAATTTTGAATTTTTAAAAAATTTAAATGGTATATTCGTGTTTAGCACTGAGAAATTGTCTATAAACATATATCATAAGTCTCGATTACAATAATTTGACTTTTTGAAATTTTTTTTCGGCCATTTTTTTAAATTAAAAAAAATTAAACTTCCCGCGGACCGATTTTGTCCGATTTTTAGTATGTTATTATTGAGGTTATCCCCAAGTGAAAACCTTTGAAAAACCAAACGTTGCAATTTTTCCCGGGTTAGTAACAGATTGCCTGGACAATAAGTTTCATTTGCTATCAAATGGGTTATATTTTTTAACATGTTAAAATGTTTCAAGATGTTATTTTGAAAGTTTCAAATTTATACAAGGAAAACTGAATTTTTAAAAAATATTCTTGGAAAAAATGTCCCATCCCTCCCCGGTCTCCCCTATTCAGTTCAAAAAGATGCATAAAGTCAATATAATTAATATAATCACCTGAAATTTTTGAAAATACTGTAGTACCTTTAGAATTTATAAATAAAATTAGTCACTCTCTCGCCGGAAAAGTTCCATTGTTCCATAATAAAGACAATCATAAAAGCGTGGGCGCTAGTAATTCTTTATTCACTATTTATTCTAACTTCTTTATATGTTCTATGAGGAAAAATTTAAAAATTTCTCATTTATGAGGTTTGGGTGGGATGGATTCACTTTAAATTCTCTATTAGGTATTTTTATTTATGTAAAATTATACATAAAGAATAAATATAATAAAGAATTACTAGAATAAATATAATAAAGAATTACTAGCGCCCACGCTTTTATTTTTAGTGATTAGAAAATCAGTTATTTTTTACTTACCAAAAAGTTATTTTCTACTTCCCAATAAATTATTTGTCAAACCGAATAAATTATTTTTGACCTTTTAGAACACTTCAATAAAAGAGTTTTTTAAAAAATCTTTTTTTTACTTATTTTATTTTCTACTTTTTAGTCATGGTATTTTTTAACAAAAACTCACAAGAAAAAATGTATTTATTTCAACCATATTTAATCTTATGTTAGGATGGAATTTTAGTTTTTTACAATATAATGGTGAAACATAACGCGCATCCGCTCACTCGCCGATGAAATCCATCGATATCAAAAAGATTCACAAGAAAAGATAAGGCATTCAATAAAATAAAAATAGCCAATCGTAATCTCAGACAAAAATAAAACTCAGAATAAGTGTGTATCAAGGAGCAAACAGTATTATCCAGTCTTTTCAGTAGTCCATAAATTATAAAAGTAGCATATTTTTCTTCTCTCGCGATTCCTCGGAATAGGACACCAATTTTCGGCGATTTCTCGCTCTTCTGGCGGATTTCTTTCTCACGGTTATTATCTTAAATCGCTAATTATCTTAATTGTTAATTGGAAGGTAAGAAATCACGTTTTGAGGATTGAATATTGTAATGATATACCTAATATATTATCCTACAGGTTTTGGGAGCCATTGGCTTCACGGAAGTGTCTCAAATTTGAATTAAACGGATAACTAAAAACACTCGTTAATTACCTTAATTACGGAGGTTTTGACTATTTGAATATTGCATTGTCATCGGGTTTACACCATGGTGCAAAGTTTCAGAACTTTATATCGTTTCGAAGGGCCTGAAATTTTATGTATAAGAATCCAAAATGTGTTTTTGAAATTAGTCGATAATTAACATAATTGCTAGGCAATTCTCATTTTGATGACTGGATATTGTAAAGCTATATGTAATACATCATTGTACACGTTTTTGTGGCCATAGTTCTTTGGGAAAGGTCTCAAATTCGAGATATTCGGATAATCAAAATTACTCCTTAATTAACTTAATTACAGTGGTTTTGATTGGTTGATGATTGAATATTGCATTGTCATGGGAATTCTACCATGGTGCAAAGTTTCAGAACTGTATATCGTTTGGAAGTGCCTGAAATTTTATGTACAAGAATCCAAAATATGCATTCAAAAAAAGTGATTAATCATCTATAAATATCATAATTACTGGGCAATTCTCGTTTGGACTTTTGAATATGATGAAGTTATGCCTAATACACAATTATGCACGTTTTAGGGGCCATAGACCTTTGGGAAAGGTCTCAAATTCCAGTTTTTTTGTTAATTAAAAATACTCGTTAATTAACTTAATCCTTTGGTTGTTTGACTAGATAATGATTGGTGTAGCCCTCATGACACTCCAATATCCAATGTGCAAAGTTTCGGGGCCCTAACATATCGGGAAGTGCTCGAAAATCGAGTTTTAAATTTCCACCCGTGAAACGCTGCCAAAAGCAAGTAGAATAAAAGCGTTTAAAAACCGGATGAATTGGTCTTCATTCTCAAATCTCTGAATGTTCATGTTGCCTGCTTGCAGGAAACCAAACTGAGCCCAAGGTTAAACACGAAAATAAAGGGGTATACAGTAGGGTGGCCCTTATTTTCGAACTTTCGAAATGTTTAGCTCCCATCCCCTAACTTTGTTCCATTGGACAAAAAAAATTATATATGCAAAATGTTAGCCAAATCTGATAATATTAACCCGACCCGCAAACGCCTTAAAGTTTTGTTTTTGTTATTTTTTTTAAAGACAGACAAAAAAAACCAAGATAAAATCTTCACAATTTTTTTTATGATGAACTACTATTGTTCGAGATATGCCATATATTTCGTTTTTTTATCACCCCTTATTCGGGAGTAGTAATTTTTTTAGTGTTACGCAAGTATTGTAAAGTTGTTTTTCCTGCATTTTGAAAATAGCTATTACTCTACAACCCCTTACTTAAACACAAAATTCTTAAAAAGTTTTAAAACAAAAATATTATTTCATTTTATCATCTGTAAAATATACATTATTACCAAATATCGAGTCTTAAGTTGGATTTATTCACATTGGAAAAAATGAAATTCCCCGTACATTTGGTAGGTCCCTTAACAATCCCCTAATCTAGAATAAAAGAATAATAAACCCAAAAAAGTTCGTAGGATTTCTTGAAAAGGTTCACATTATTCAAAGACATGCAAAAAGTTTAACACATATAAGATGCAAAACGTATTTAAGCTTATTTTCTCAGCAAATATTAGATATTCTAGAAAAGGGGTGAGGTTTTTAAATTAACAATCCATTTAAAAAATTCCTTAGAAGTATTTTATGTATCTTTTTTTTTACTGTTTAAAATCCGAGTCCTACTTATTAAATAAATTTTACACTAAATTAGAATAATTTGATTCTTAAAATACTACAGTGTGAATAAAAATTAATTTTATTAAAAAAGTACTGTTCTAAGAAATAATTTAAATTAATGTTATTAAAACCCTCCCATTATTTCCTATTTAAACAAAGTAAATTTCCACCAATTTAATACATACTTACAATAAATTACCCAATTATATCTAACATTGAAGAATGTATGCATACTTGCAATAAATTTCTCAAGCAAATAAACCAATAATATCTATTGTTGAACTTATCATTCAAATCGCTTTATATATAGATTTAACTTTTATTGGAACTTAAGTAAAAGCGTATCGTATTTTTTCGTATTTGTGTCTTTTAAACGTCGTCTTTTTCTCTTTTAAAAGTTTTACTCTTGACACAAAGGATTTTGTCTTCATTAAAGTAAAAGCTTTCGCACGACTCAAATTCTCAAAACACATGAAGATAGTTACCAAATGAATCAATCATTAAACAAATAAACTCTAAACCCGCGTTTTAACAGTATACTAAAATTCAACTAGAGACCTTGAAAACGTTGGCGTATTGGCAAAGCTTTGGTCACCCTGGCGCTTAAGAATGAAAAGTTTTCACGGTCGCCAAAACTAAAATTTTCAACAAAAAAGTTTAATTAACAGGAATAAAGATCATTAATAACACAAATATTCGGGGGGTAAATAATGGAAATAATTTTTTAATTCTAAAAAAATGACTACGGTAAAAATCAAAATTTCAAGGCTTTTGAGGATATCCTAATTACCTAATCCGATTGTTAAGCAACCCAGGTAGCACACGGACATTGGACAACGATGTACCAATACTGGCCAATATCGCTAATATCGTAGAATATCGGACATCGGAATCACGATATCCGACAGCTTTGATCGATATTGTGTAATTTTTTATAAGAGAGAGAGATAAAAAATATATTGAAAAACATTTTTTTTAACGTCATTTGGATGAAAAATTAGTGTAAATATTTAATTGGACCTTTTTACCCCTGTTTTGGTAAAATTGCTAAAGATGATATCTGTGAACTGATTTTGATTAACATTGGCCAATATCCGAGAAGTCAATGTCGCCATGACGATTTCGATCGACATTATATGGCGTTGCGTAACCGGTGTCAGAAAAACAAGATCACAAGTCAATTCAAAGTCGTAGAAAGGATATTGGCCGATGTTTGGCAGCATTCTAAAATTTCTATTGTAGGTGGGATATTGATTGATAATGAGTGACATTTTTATAGCGATGAAAAAAAAAGTTAGTTGTGTATTGCATTTCCGAGTGATATTTAAAGCCTGTTTCGATGTTTTCAGGGGGTCGCGAACACCGCATAACATCGATAGATCTCGTACAAGACGAACATCGAACATCCAGGGTTGATCATTAATGTCCAGGATTTATCAATACTGAACGAAATTGGCCAATGCTATTCGCGACATTGTCTGATATCGATAAAAACGAATATCGCAAATACGAGATTAATCAGTGTTGTTCGATATTATCTAAGGTCGAGCATCGCGATTGGCCGATATTCACGATAGGGTCATTTTGATGAAGGCCAATATCGTCCATACAATATCGATCGATTTTCGTGTGCTACATGGGAATTAGCACTTTTTTTCTGTGACAAGAAAGAGGGTCGGAAATATGAGAAAATTTCTAAGGAAATTAATAGAAATTGTTAATTTAAAAAGCTCCCACCCCTTTTCTTGGTAATAATGTATATTATAGATGATAAAATGAAATATTTTTTGTTTAAAAATTTCAAAAATTAAAATTTTTATTTTTTGACCTTTTCTTTCAATTTTTGAAACTTTTTGGAAAGAAAGTTGTTCTTAATGCCCATCACTTAAAAGAGAATAGAATTACGAACAAAATGAGCCCAGTTTCATGTGTTTAAGTTTAGGGGTTGTAGAGTAATAGCTATTTTCAAAATGCAGGAAAAACAACTTTACAATACTTGCCTAACACTAAAAAAATTACTACTCCCGAATGATGGGTGATAAAAAAACGAAATCTGTGGCATTATATGAGGCCCCTAGTTTCAAAACCGGACATATCCATTTTGACACAGCTTTGATAAAAGAGTCGACCATTTGATGACCGCGAATCGGTCGCCAAATGGAAGACTAGTTGCCGCTTATATCACGGCCGGTCTCTTTTCCGGCCGCCATGTTTTACCACGACTCAAATAAGGATCAACCCAAGTAAAAGGATTATATAACAAGTTTTTACGATTTCAGTATATCCCGCTGGATCTGCGGTATGGTGCACACTCTGCATGCGGGAGCGGGAGATACATATTTCAATCCCCGGTAACTGTGTTTAATTTAAAAATAAGAACAAAATTATATTTCGTAACGCACTTAAGTGTTATTATTTGAGTCTGTGTAAAACATGGCAGCCGGAACGGGCGACCAGCCGTGATATAGCATGATACCGTAATATTCCATTTGGTGACCGCGTCGACTCTTACCGAAGCTGTGCCAAAATGGATATGTCCGGTTTTGAAACTAGAGGCCTCATATCTCGAATAGTAGTTCATGATAAAAAAATTTTAAAGATTTTATCTTGGATTTTCTTGGTCTGTTTTTCCAAAAAATGACCAAAACCTCAAAACTTAAAGGCGTTTGCGATTCGGGTTAATATTATCCGATTTGACTAAAATTTTGCAAATATCATTTTTTGTCCATTGGAACAAAATTAGGAGGCAATATTTGTTGACTTTTTAAAAACCCCATACTATTAAGAACCACCCTAGTATACAGTCATCAGGAGAGAGACTCATCAGTTCTAGGGGAGTCTTCTTAAGGGGCACACCTCAGTGGCGTAGCCAGGGGGGGTGCAACGGGTCTTTTGCACCCCCTCCCAAGACTCAAACTTTTTTCTTTACGAAATTAAATATTTCAGAATTTCTTTTATTCCCGAAATTTGGATTAGGTACACCAAAACAAGTTAAAAACCAGTTTTTTAGGTTCAAATTTTCAAAAATTTTAAGGGGGAGGACCCCCAAACCCCCTCGGTACTTGTAACTTTATTATTAAAACTCTATTTTATATTAAGTTAAAATGTAAAAATTCTATACCATAAAACCTGTATCCGAAATTCGAATGAGGCGTACTAAAACGAGTTGAAAAAATGTGTTTTTTTGACTAAAATTTCCAAAAAAATTCTGGGGGAGGACCCCCAGACCCCCCATTTAACAGTTGGAGAAGGATAATTCTATTCATTACCTTTTCCATCATCATCAAGAGGATTCAATTTGATTATGAAAATTCTTCACCCCACATGAAAACCAAATCCTGGATGAAATACTTCGTTCTAGTTTGTTGTTAACAATGGTTTCTTTGTTTCATGATTAAAATACACCATTAATTTAATATTAAGTTAATCATTTAGCGAGAAAAAAAATTAGCGTAATTATTCAAAACCTTAATTTTTTTCTTTCATTTCGATATCATTATGCACCCCCTAAAAATAATTTCTGGCTACGCCACTGGCACACCTAGTGTGAAATTTTCAAAATATCGATTTTTTTTTATTTTTTTATTTTGATAGGTTATGGTTATACCTTTAAAAATAACATACTAAAATTTTTAATCGATATCTTAAATAGTTTTTGAGTTACAGCCATTTAAAAGAGTAACCGCTCGGCAGCGAGCACCATCATTTTATCTTTAAACGCGTTTTTCTCGAAACAGCATTTTTCGAATTTGCTGGAGTGATTACTCGGAGACAAATGATCCGATCGCTATCAAATTTTTTTGCATCTTCTCTATATAGTTCTCCATACGATGACCCTCCGGTTTTTTGATCTGATCAAAAATCGAATTTTGGCAGGCCAAAAACGACCTAAATTTTGGGTAAAATTTAACTTTTTTTCAACATGCCGCCATTTTGTCAATTTTTGATTTTTTTGTTCGCCCGAGGGTCATCGTACAGACAATATGTTTTAGTTTCACGAGAATTTTTTTTTTAGGTTTTATCAACGGAGAAGACTGCAATCACGCAAGCAGTGGAGGGCCTTTTTTTTTGGCGCCGCCGGAGATCGCGTATCATTTCAAAAACATTTAATATTTTATTTCAAAAATTTTACTGTGTATTCTCAAAACATGTATAAATATACCCTCAAAATTTTAAAACGATTGATTCACCATGATCTCTTTTTTTTTAATTCCCAAAAATTGCCTTTTTTAGGCTGTCACACTAGGTGTGCCCCTTAATAAAAACCCCTGATGATAAGTTTACAGAAATAACTCAGACCACATCTTCATCTGCCAACAAAAATACCGAGGTTCAGGCAATCAACATTATTTTCCCTAGACATACCATAACGCTTATAACCGGTTAACGCTTAATCCAGTTGAGCCTCCGTTCAGAAAAGGTTTTGAAAAGAAGTTATTTGCCGATTTTGAACCAAGCAATCAAATATCCTTCCTCTGAATCATAAAATCCCCCCGCCCTGTATCTTTCCCCAACTCCACCTCAAAGTGAAAGCGATTGGTTGTTCAAACAGTAAGAAGGCGTGGGGACCAACCCAAGTTCGTAGCTGATTTGCGGAGAAATTACCGAGTCCTTTATGTCCATAAGGGTGGAGCGAAAAATATAAATTTCGGAAATTGAATACGCCTACGGTGTGAATAGTTGTGGATTACCGTGCCCATTAATAATCTTAAATATGAGCTCAATCAGCTTGAAACATTTCATAGTTCTAGAAGAGGTGAAATTTTCAATTTATAGCGCGTATCACTGAAATAGGCTGTAACTGAAAAAAAAAATTTTTAATACCGATACCAAATAGGACACACGTTACAACCATGACCATGCTTATTCATGGGAACATAATGAAAATTTCTTTACCTATAATTCAGTCAATCAGTTAAAACTGCTCTCCATAAAATGGAAAAATAGTTTAAAATTTCTACTCAAGTCAAGAGTATTTTACAAGCTTAAAATTACTTAAATGTAGATCATATATATTTGATAGAAAAAATATTTTTTATTACTTGCATAATGCGGTGATTTCAGTTAGCGCTTGGGGCCTTAATTTAGCTGAAAAATATTAGTATTAGATAAATTTACAAATGAGTCTTCTCAAGATCAAATTTTACATTATTTTAAAACAGTTTAATAAATTTATCATACCTGCACTATACAGACCCAGGTCAATATTTTATTTTTAAAAATATAAGGATCCCAAAGTCTGATTTTTGTAAGTCCATTTTCAAGAAAATTAGACCATATCTATATATATATATATATATATATATAAACGTTTGTGGCTATGTATGTTACTGGGTGGAGGACACATCTCCTAAGCCACACCGAAGGCGTGGACAAAACTCGGTACATAGACGTATCTCGAGGTGTCGATTGTCACTGTAAAGTTTTCCAAGCTTGAAAATCGAATAATTACGAGTAATTGACGAATTTATAGCCGAAAACCGCTTATTTTTCCACCAGAATATAGATCTGCTCGACTCACTATTGTTAACGAGATGAAAACCTTCAAAAATTAAATATTTTAACTGGAAAAACTCTATAATTGTCCATTTAAAAATTATATCAGTTGTAAAAACACCAAAATAAATTCAAATAATTAATTTTGAAACGTTAGTTTCCCCTATTTTAAGATATTTTCCTTTAAAATAAAAATATTTATGGAAAAGTGTAAATTTTTTTATGGAAAACGACTTAAAAATAATTCATTGTTTCAAATGAAGCGGTTCCCTGGACTTTTAATTTTACTTGATATTTTATTATAGTTTCAAAATTGTTACTTTGTTCACAAGATTTATTAATTTACTAGAGCGGGAACACTGTGATTTGAAAATAACTAACAAAATGTTTTCACTTGGAAGGGCCCTTGGCCCCTTAGTGAACAATATGTATTATTTATTTTTCTTTTCTTTTGTGTGTTTGTATATTATTATTTATTGTTAATAAAAATTATTATTATTAAAAAAAAATTACACTGGGATAGGAAAACGTACCGGGGTGCCTACTTAGAGGCTCGAAATTAATTCCCCTTCCGGAAAAACTCCTAGAGCACGTGACTTTCCGGAGTCACGTGATACAAAACTCAAAAAGTGCTACTTAGATGCAAAAAAATACCTCTGCCTTCCGGAATTGAGGCGGGAATTTTTTCACCCGGAAAAAACTGCGTGAAATTAATTTCACTGTGGGGAAAAGTAATGGCCGACAGTGTCAACAAATCCCGATCGGACTTCATTTCTAATTAAAATCAATAACTATATTTTTTTAACGGAAGAGGCAGCACGAGGAATTATTTTTTTTAAATAAGATTAATCAACAAGAATTCGGACTAAAGAAATGCGAATAATATAACGTGAAAGAACAGACAACAACAGGAACAGCATATTCTGTGGTGAAAGGGAAAAAAAGGTAAGCTTTTTTCTATAATAATTACCTTGTTATAAGTCACTATAATTGTTATTAATTAACTTAATATATCCGATTTACTTATTCAATAATCGGGGATTAATTGGTATAACTATTTTGCCTCGATCAATCTAACCATAATTTATTGAAACGTAACTTTGAGATTGTCCTAATTTCGTTTTGGTAGATGTCTTGACAATTCTTCCACCTAAATATTATCATAATAATGAAGTACTTTATAAAATAAGGTGCTGAAAATTTTTTTTGAATAACTTCCAGAAAACTGTAAGAATACCTAACTCTAAATTCTAATCATATTATAAAACATACAGTGATCTTAAAAGTGCTTTGGCTTATAAATATTCAATTATATCAGTTGAAAAGTAATTATTTACTTGAAAACACAGTAGAACTCTTCATTATTATTTGATATTATGTAATTAATTGATTTATGAAATGAACTACTACAATGTTTTCAAAAATTCCAGTGGTAGTAAATTCATATATTCCATTCTAGGTTCTATTTATAGTTGTTACCACATCCTTCCTTGATGTAATGGACCTCAGACCCCTAATAAAACTGCTGCAAAAGTAAACATGGGGTTTTCTAAGAAGGTAAAATAACCTTTTTTTGTAATGTGAGTGTTAATAAGTAGAAAAGAATGCTTTTATTAGTTGTGTACTTTGCAAGGGAAATGTTTAATTAGTTTATAGTTTTGCTGATAAATATTGTGATGATTAAATGTTATTTATGTTACCTGTCATGCTTTAGATAAAATGGCTTTGTTGGTTTCATTTGCATTCTTTATCTAGTCATATGTTTTTGTCAAAAAGAAAGTTTAAAACATTAAAATTATAAAATCCAAATTTTAATCAAGGATTAAACTGATTAGGTTTGTAAAATTTTAAGGCACTTGCGTGATAAGTCATTGACCAATTTGCCAACATTAGCACTGTTTCTAAAAAAAGTTTAACGCTCTACTCATCTATATAATCATTTTCTGTTTTTGGAAAGTTTTAATTTAACATTGATAAATTAAAAAGTTGACAGCTTAGTATTAAATTTGAGACCACCTACAAACAACATAAAGGACATTGTAACAAATGAAATTATTAGTGATAAACCTATCAGCATTTCTATCAGTGTCGTATCATAAGGGCCATTGTAAAGAAGTTCTAATGTACTAAATATAAATACAAGTTACTACTGATTATAATACATCTCTTTTCCTTTTTCATGACTTGGTTCCCCTTTTCTGTATGTTGTCCTAAGCTACAAGAAACTAATGTTTTTCATTTTGATGCCTGCTTGCCTTTTGTGCATAAAACTATTTAAGAATATTCAACACAACTTGTATTTAAAGCCTAAAGACTTTTTACTATGTTGAATTTAGGCACTATAACCTAATCTAAACCTTTAATAAAACATTAAAATAATTTATAATTTAATTCAAATTTTGAGCATTGTTTACAGAAGCCAGATCATCAACAAAACTAATACAGCAATTTCATTTTCATTTCAATCATTTTAAAAGTTCACGAGCGCGTGAGTAAAATATTACGAGACAAAGGGTTTAGTTGTAAAGCAGCATTTTCATCTGTTACACACTTCCCCTCAACCTGCGGTCCAAACGTCCTCGGAAAGCAGGTTGGACGTCTTGGAGACTGGATAAAACCAAGAAATCTATGATTCACATGGAGACGAGACATTTTATACAGATTTCTGCTCCCTTTAGGACAAGATAAAGACTTCTTGATTTACAACCTTCTGTGACGAAGCTCACTTGATAGTGACTGAATATCACTTTATCTAGGATCACTTGATAGTGACTGCTTAAGACTTAGATCCCATGAATGCTTAAGACTTGGATCACTTGAGTGACTAGAATCACTTGATAGTGACTGCTTAAGACTTAGGTCACATGACTGCTTAAGACTTAGGTCACATGAATGCTTAAGACTTAGGTCACATGAATGCTTAAGACTTAGGTCACATGAATGTTTAAGACTTAGGTCACATGACTGCTTAAGACTTAGATCACTTTATAGTGACTAATGGCTTGAGAGAACCAATATTGTATCTAGAATCTTTACTCATTGCCACAGGAGATGGTAATGCATAGGAACAAGTTTGGTATCTTCTTAGAAGGAGTTACTGGAACTGGTAGATAATTTTCAGTATTTAATTAATGAAATGTTTAATCTTGGGGTTTTGATTCTTCCCCTTAACGGAACATACCGGAGAAATCTTCTAATAAGGAATTTGATCCAGGTCTTTGGGTTTTATTGAGGTGCTTCCCTTCATCGTCTCTTGAACAGGTATAATTCATATTCATTGTCGAGAGATGAGATGACGAAAGATGATGAATTGATATTCAACGTTCATTCTTAATCGTCGGGAGAACTTTTCATCCCTTATCTGGTTTTTTCCTTTAGCTAAGTAGCTCATTTTCATCTGTTACACAGACTTACACATCGGTCTTAGGAAACTTCCACATCGGATTCCATCGGCACAGCAACAAATTCATCCAGATTACGGGCTCATGTTCCAGCCACGATTGTATCGAAAATACTACTCTTAGCATCAGACTTCCACATCGGATTCCATCGGCACAGCAACAACTTCATCCAGATGATGGGATCGTGTTCCGGCCACGAGTTAGGGCGCCAGTTTAATAAACATTAAAAAATAATAATTTAATTCAAAATTTTGAGCATTGTTTACAAAAGACAAAACTTCAACAAAACACACAGCAACAAAACTAAACTAAAACTAATATATCATTTTCATTTCAATCATTTTAAAAAGTTCACGAGCGCGTGAGTAAAATATACGAGACAAAGGGTTTAGTTGTAAAGCAGCATTTTCATCTGTTACACACGGCGCCAGTTTAATAAAACATTAAAATAATTTATAATTTAATTCAAATTTTGAGCATTGTTTACAGAAGCCAGATCATCAACAAAACTAATACAGCAATTTCATTTTCATTTCAATCATTTTAAAAGTTCACGAGCGCGTGAGTAAAATATTACGAGACAAAGGGTTTAGTTGTAAAGCAGCATTTTCATCTGTTACAAACCTATATAATCTGATTTAAATTTAAAATACCAGGTATAAATTTAAATGGCTCAATAATCCTATTTTATCTCGCCAAAATCCAATTCACCGACAAATCATTACACCGAAAGACTATTTTCCCAGCAAAACATTTCTCAAAATTGGCCATTACACAGACAGAATATTTTAAAAATTCCAGAATTTTCCATATTCTTGTACACAGGCAACAAGTTTTACTGAATTCCAAAACACTGTCAGATCATTTCATCAAATTGATTGTTTCGCCTGTCTTTTTGGCCAATGGTCAAGTCATGTTAGGGTTATGGAATCGAGGGAAATATATTGTCGGTGAAATGGCTTTTCATACTAGGGGTAATGTCTGTTGGTGTAATAAGGTTATTCAATAAGACAGGAATTTTTACTTTTGGGTAACTGTGTTTTGCTGTGGCTTTTGGTGAGATAGGCGTGCAATAATGTTAGTTTCTTAATAAAAGCTCATGTGCTTATGAACAACAGCCTCAATGTGGAGTTTGAAGTAATTGGTTAACTGCATTATTGGTCAAAACTTACCTTCTCTCCCTGAAACGGCAAAAAAATTAAAGTGAAGAGTATTCTAAAATTAAGTAAAATCTTAACCATTTCCTATAGGGGGAAATGTAAACAAAAAGGACATGGGGAGTGTATTAAGTTATTTTGAACAACTTTTATAATATTCTTTGTTTCTTTTTATACAGGCAACATCTATCCGAGTAACCATGACTGGGTAAACCCATCCTCAACAATAAAGGATTCAACGATTCATCTTTTGAATGCATGGATCTTCATATCAATATCTTTTTAAAACTATGGGACTCATTTACTGACTCTAGCATGCCACTATTGTATGGAAATAACTGTAAACTTTCACATGTCTAATTAAAAAAGTTTTACAATTGTTGATTCTGAAATGATTGATAGTTCTCAAATAAATTTTGTTATTTTTATTAAAAAATATTATTTTGTGTGTTCAATTCTTATAGCTAAGAGGAAACAGTACTCTAAGGGTTCTCTCTTATTTACTAATATTGGTAACATTTTATGTATTCACCGTATTTCAGAAGGCAGCCTTTAGTTCCGGTTTCAACTGAAGTGATCGGGTTTGTTTACATATTTTAGTTATGATGACTGTTATTGGTTATTATGACTGTTATGAACACATGAATCCGAGATGAATCCTGCGCACGTGTAAAAGAATGGGAGAAGCACATTCCGGAAGTTGAGGAAGCCTGTGAAATGGTTTGTTTGTTTTTTTAGAAAACTAGGTGAATAAATATAAAAAAAATTAAAAGCAACAGGGAAAGCGTCCAGGCGCACAGTCAGAGGGGAGGATTTGGGGATATATCCCCCTGAAACTCAGAAAATTTCCTTTTTGACCATAGAAAACCACCAAAATTACCCCCATATCCCCTCCTGAAATATCAATATCCCCTCCGAAATTTTTTTTCTGGCTACCCCACTGAAAGCGTCATGTATTTTAAAAAACTGACAATAATTTCCAAATAGTAAAATAAATCAAAATATTATAACTGGCAGGTTGTTTAATGTTTGCAAATTAAAGTTAGTTTATTAAATTTCTCGAAACTCACCAGGCTCATCCAAGAGCAGTTTCTCAAACTGAGGGTCGCGAGAAGATTTTGAATTTTTCATAATTTTCACAGATGTGTTATTGACTTTTGAAATTTATCAAATTACCATATATAGTAAAAAGAATAAAAATAAGAAAAAATATCCTACTTGTGGTGTCGAATGCAAAAGTCAATTTATGTAAATACATATAATGTGTCACATTAATGTGCTAATAATGCAAAACTAGTCGGTTATTCAAATAAGATTTGATTATAAACGTAGAACTCTCCATCCACACCGGGGGGAGCAATGCAATTTTTAAGAATTTTTTATGAAAATAATGAAACTGCAATTTATCCCAGATAACTAAAAAAAAGTTAAGGGTCAAACTAGTTAATTTTGGTACTTATGTATTATCCCGTCGACCATAGAAAGGTCAATGGGTTGTTTACCGTTTTTGGATTCAGCAGTATGGTCGACGGGATAATATGCAAGAACCTTAATTTTTAAATAAAAACTGACTAATTAATTTTTTTGAAAGTTAATTGTTCTTCTAATACGTGCATGCAGGCCTGACGAGAAGGGGGGGCGAGGGGGTACGATTGGCCCGGAACCCAAATATTTTCATATTTGAGTTCTAAGAGGGATATATTTTTGAATATTTTGGAAATTAATTTGTTTACGTAGAGGTTCAAAAATTTTCTGGGGTACCCCCAGACCCCCTTTATCGCTTGTTACTCATCGTATCAAAAGAAAACGTTATTTTTAAGTTGAGTGAAATTCAGATCTTGTCAAGAAATATTTTAAAAATTACATTAAGCCTATGAATGAATGGGGGGTACTTCAGAAAATTTTTGCCCCCTACCTCAAAATGAGAAGTATAGATATGTCACTGGGGGCCCGCTTCCCAACCTTGTCCCCGGGGCCCGACTTGGCTCTCGGCGGCCCAGCGTGCATGCAATTTATTATCCTAACGAAATAGTTTGTGACCAAATTATTGAAATTGAAATGCAATAAGGATTGAAGCAAAGTTTTATAAAAAATGACAACTCTCAATTTTTGCAGTGTTGGCTCAATGCAAAATTAAGTTTTTAATAGCAAGGTTATAGTGTTATATTAGAAATGGTGGTTGGATCCTAGCAGAGCCCACACCCTTGCCAAAGTTGGAGATAATTCCGCTATCTTGGTAACCCTACTTTAGTACACTAGATGGCACTTGGCGCTATCTTGTCCTGGTTTGGCGCTTTATTTTGGTTTGTCGCCAAGGGTGTGGGCTCTCCTAGGATTTTACTGAAATTGTCAATTTTTATTTGGGTTGAGAGTTATAAATTGGGTCTATATATAACCAACGATTAAGCATGAGTTACAGGGAAAGCACTATGGTAAACAAATTTAAAGAAATTATTATTAGAATTAACAAAATCGTACTAGCAACTTCTAAAATCAGGAGAAACTATTATGAATAAAGCTATAAAAAACTATCACACTAATCATTCTAATATGGCAAGATCACAGTAGATTTACAGTGCTTTCCTACATAACAATTTATGCTTCGCCACTTGGTTTAACTCCACTATCTTACTCACAATTTCAATATTAAACATTCAACAAAACATAATGATCAACTGTAAATTAAAAAGGGTATAAATAAATTAAATAACGTGATGAAAATATCCTGCAAATACTTGATGTATTTCAAATAAAAAATTAGAAACTTACTTGGTGTGTAATGGTCGTGTTTTTAAGTGATTTAAAAAATTTGGTACTCACGAACTGAAACTGAAACACAAACTGAAACCTTTTGCTAATCGCTGAGAATGAGGAACAGCAGATGCTTCTTGGCGATATGCTTTCTCGCCAAGCACTTTGTGGAATGAACATCGTAAAAGAATTTAAGCTTGCATTGTGAAGTTGGAAGAACCATTTATCGCCAAGGCCTGGATTGTTAAAATTAGCCGATGCAAGATACTGAGTGATTACGCAATAGCTCTTACAATATTTTTCACCAAATATAGTGTTACACTGGATTACATGGGGGCCAAATTCAAGAAAATTTGAAAACTGCTTAAGTTAATCTTAATAAAATAGTTACCAATACTCTTATTTTACAATCAAACACAGACCATCAATTTAATATGCCTTTTATTTTCCCTGATGGATATAAAAATGCCCTCATGAAACAAATATTATAAAAACTTGGAGTACCTACATTTACTATGCCACCTTAATCACGATAGCGATAACAAAACAATGGAAATATTAAGAACTTCTTGTGGTTCTTATGCATTTTGCTTTTGCAAACGATGAGATAAAAAGTTAATAGCGTTAATTAATTCTTGACACTCAAATTCCTGAGGTCTTACAGCAATGCTGTATTGAATTGGCACCGAGATGATCTTCTATCAAGCTGATTCATATGGGCGGTAATGACAATTTCAAGTTTCAAATATTTCAAGTCCACTGTTGTTTCAGAGCACAATTCGAAGCCACGCGCAGAGGGAAGGATCGCGTTATATTTAATTAAAAATTTCCTTTCATCACACACATCACGTTTATGTTTTTTGTTTACAGTCAAAAGATGCGTAAGAAATGACAACAAAAGTTGTGATTGGTCGCCGCGAAATCCGGATGGGAAATTTAAGTAGTCTCGAACCCAAATGCTCTTCTATAATTCCTAGACTGCCATCTAAGTAGCACTTTCTTGTAGTTCCGGAATCTTGGTATTGGAATATCATAATTCCGGAAGTGGGAATTTTTCCCCGGGGAAAAATTCCGGAGGCCATCTAAGTAGGCACCCGGGAAAGGAAAAATTACCGGGAACATCGGAATAAGAAAATTACCGAGATTACCGGGAACACTGGGATAGGAAAGAGGCGCCTGGGATACCGGGAGGATTGGTTATTATTGATTTACTTAATTATAAATGCATTTTAAGAAAACTCAAAATAAAAATATTTATACACTCCACCCGTGCAAGGCCCGGGCTACCGTGAACACCGGGATAGGAAAAAATTACCGGGATATGAAAGATGCGCCTGGCATACCGGGATGATTGGTAATTGCTGATTTAAAAAATTATAAATGTATTTTGAGAAAATTTACTTTAAAAAAAATATACACTCCACCCGTGCAAGGCCGGGCATATCCTTTAGTTTAGGTATAATTTTGAAGCAATACAATAATTTTTTAACCTGAAGGCCAATTTTTTAAGGATTTCATACATTTGGACTAAATTATAAGTAAATTTAAAGCCTATCAGACACCAGTAAAGTGAATAAAGAAATATAATGGTTTTTCTCTAATTTGGCGAACATACGCACTATGCACTAACTGAAATTACCACATTATGTAATGAAAATTTTTTTTATCAAATATGAACTACATTTAAGTAAATTCAAGCTTTTAAAATACTTTCGACTTGGGTATAGAAATTTTACACTACTTTTCCGGCCAATGTTCGACTGAATTATTGGTAAAGAAAATTCATTATTTTCCCATGAATAAGCATGGTTGTACGCAACTTTTGTGTCCTATTTGGTATAGATATTTAAAAAATTATTTTTTCCGCTATTGCCTATTTCAGTGATACGTGCTATAAATTGAAAATGTCACCTCTTCTAGAACTATGAAAGGTTTCAAACTTCTATTTGGCCTTCTCTATAATTAAGAATTCACCTAAAGTTTTGGTTTTAAAATAAAGTTAAAAAGGAGTAAACTTATTTTAAAGTCATTTTGATGAAAAATTTGATGAAATTGTAAAGTGAAAGGGGCACCTGAGGATATTAATTGATTGAGATCATATTTTGAATTATTAATAGGCATGGTAATCCACAAACTATTCCCACCACACAGGCGTTCTCAATTTCCGAAATTTGTGTTTTTCGCTCCACCCTAACTGTTCATCTATTCTCGATGTATTGATAAAACGGATGACAGAATAGATTTTGAATCAGCAGCTGAAAAAAGAGAATTATAGATAAATATGGTTTTCACGTTTATTTGTTTTAGCGATCGACAAATGTCGTGTCTAATTTCTCACTCGAAACATTTATTGACGGGAATCGAACTCGTTTACTTTTAATCTAGTTGAGCCCCTTCTGTACTAAAAAAAAATCGAATTTCTCATTCCATCTGATTGAAAAGTCGCCAGGTGGTGCTAACTGAAAGTGTTTGGCAACTCGGAACCCAATTTTCAGAATTAAGTACCTAGACCTACTCTTGCAGCAACAATTGCACCTTCAGGTGCTTTATATATAGTTTATAAATTTTCATTCAATCCTTTTTAAGTTTTTTGGCATTTTTATTTTACTTGCCCCAAACTACATGAATAAAGCCTAGTTATTTCTCGTAGTAGAGGCAGTAGAGTGTTAACGACACAGTAGACTCCACCTAATATGATGACATCTGTCATATCAGGATAATAAGCGTATCTATACATCTATACTAAAAAGTGTTTTGCAACTTAAACATTATTAAAGAATAATATAGAGTGGATCATTTTACACTATTAAATTAATGTCCCATTTTGTATGCATGTATAGATTTTAAAATTAGACTTCGAACGGGAGAGGAGGATTTTAGGGATCTCTAATAACATTAAATCAGTGATTCCCAACGTGGGGCGCAATATAATTTTCTAGGGGGGCAATTTGAAAATTTTCAACCAAATTGCCCCCCACGTGGGGCCAATCCAGGGGAAAATAAAAAAAACTTTTTAAAAAGAAGTTTATCAAAATCGGATCCTATTATCCTATCTGAGAATGTATGTCTGAAATCTAGACCAGTTTGTATCAAAATCAAGTTGAAACCCTGTTTTTAGAGTAATTTCCAAACCTTTTCTGGGGGATGACCCAAGATCTTTTTGTTTTTAGAACGCTTATATTTGAAACTTTTTTACATTAGGTTCATCAAAATGTAAATCTTACCTTAAAATTTATATCCAAAATTTCCCAACTAGGGGTACCAAACTATATAGTTAAAAACTTGCTTCCTAGAGTTCAATTTCCGAAAATTTGCTGGGGGAGAACCCCTAGACCCCACTTGGTACTTAGAACTTAATTACTCATCAGTTTATTTATAGTTCTTAAGCATGCAAATTCTACCTAAAAATGTTCTGAAAAGCTTCAATTAGACTTATTAAATATAATATACATAGGAGGGGGCTAAGAAATAATTTTGGCTCCCTCAAAATATATTTCTATATATTCCACTAAGACCGGGGGGGGCATGGAAAATTTAGAAAGGCTTTGGTGGGGCATGGACCGAAAAAGGTTGGGAAACACTGCATTAAATGATATTCTAATCTGATCTCATATAAGATACATTTCGCACGTTAAATTAAGTAGGAGTGATCGGGACGAGTCAATTCGATAACATTAACCGAGATCACTTTAAGCGGAGTCTAGACCACCTTGAAATAAAAAATCTCGAATCAATCTCCATCAACTTAAATGTTAATATTGTAAATTTTTTTTAATCTCATTAAAATGAAAAGTCGAGAAAAAGTTTTTCAGAGAAAATGTCCGGGGTTTTACGATCGAACATTAAAGATGAAATACATTTTTATGAAAACATCATGACTAACAGGGAAACGTTTTTGGGCTGAACTCGCAGAAATTGACGAAAATTTTACAGGCATAAAAGGATGACTCAAAACACTTACTGTAAAAAATTAGCCGGTGCTAAATTTCAATAGGAGAGGAGTTTATTATTTGAATATTAGATTCCGAGTTCAAACACAGATTCAAACACAATCATTTTAGCACCACTTGGTGACTTTCCCAATCGATGGAATGAGAAGTTTGATTTCTTTATTACAGAAGTGGCTCAACTAATATTGGGTCATCCCGAAAGTTTTGTCGCTCTTGGGAGCATCTGTATACAATGTATTTTTTGGTACTTTTCCATTACGGTAAATCAGTAAAGTACTTCTACTTCTATCTAAAGCCAATTTGGCGAATTTTGGTTTTTTTTGTTTGATCACTTTTCCAGCTTTCTTAGTTTCTACGATTAATATCATTTTGTTTACTTCAAGTTGCCATTAATTGAAAACTTTAAAAATTAAAATTCAAAGTAATTTTACTTTAATTTTAAGTCATATTTATATTGTAATAAATTGAAACTCATTTTATAACACTTTTGTAGAGCGGCGGTAGAATTTCCAGCGATCTAGATTACTGCAAATGATCATCCGGATCTTTCCTAATAGAGGGTTAGGGGTAGCAATCCAGCAATTTAATAAGGATGATTGTGATTAAACTCTCCGGATGCCTCAGAAACAATTTAAATCTAAGTTAAATTTTCCACACTTTTTAAAAATACTTAAAACTTTAATTGTTTTATGGAAGAAGCCAGTTTTAATTTAAAAATCTTAAATTTAGGAAAATTTTGAGCAGAAAAGAAATGAAGTAACATGTTATCATAGATTTAAAGAAAGCCTAGTTGTCGATCAGTCCCCAAAATCAAGCCAAGATGCCAAGTTGACGGTAGATAAAGTTACAGTTTATATTGGTATCACATAACGGAAAAGTGTCAAAAATAACTTATACACAGATGCTCCCAAGAGCGACAAAACTTTCGGGATGACCTAATAGATTAAATGTTACGAGCTCGATTCCCAACAGTAACGTTTGGAATAAGAAATCAGACGCGACATTTACCGATCACTAAAACACACATATATACTAAAACGTGAAAATCAGATTTAAATTCCCTTTCTTCAGCCCTTGATTCAAAATCCATTGTGTTATCTGCTCTATTAAGCACATCATGAAAAGATGGACCTATCGGAATCGGTCATATCGCAAATAAGTTCCGGCCTTGGGTTGGGGGTCCTAAATGTCACTGTTGGCTTGTTGTCACTGTTGGGTTTAACCCTAATAATTCTAGATAGAAAATTCGGGAAAAAAATCCTTGAAGATTTTGAACCACGCTGATGTTGCTCTCGCTGAAATGTAAGTCTATGAAAGCTGATATGGTGCCTTAACATTTTTGCCCGACTTTTACAGTTTAAAAACCCGCAACGGGCAAAGTTCTGCATTTTACGGCCACAATGAGTGGAAGTGTATCGCTAAATTGGCGACTATGATGAATAAACTTTTTTTAAAGTAGAGAACATATACCTGGATTTTGGCGTCTGTGCGGGGCCGGTGGTCTAATTTCTCCGAGAGAAGGCTGTCCACCGTCTGGAACTTCAGCAGGGTCCGCCAGCAGGTTCTGGTCTCGCCGGACCATAGGGCTAATACAATCATAAGAGAGCTTGGTCTTCTCCGTAAGGCAACCCCGCATGTCGAAAGGAGTGGGACCTGTGTGTGGCAAAAAGAAATTTTTAACATGGGAGATTCCATAGGTGGATTTTGAGGTATAATAACAGTTTTTCTCCCAGAAAAATGATGAGAAAAATATACTGACAGTTTCCCACTCGAGAAAAATGAATGACGAATCGTTCAGTGAAGAACAAATTTCTCCATCTCAATTATTTTTTTAAATTCCGCAGATTCGGAAAAAAAACAATTTTAAATTGTATTTTTATAATTTTGCGGCCAGAATTTCTTCTAAAAAAAGAATTACACTAAAAATATGAATCCTCCATTCGATACGAGTAATTTCAGATTCGTTCACGTATACACACTTGAAACTTTTTTCTCTAATTTTACTTTAAAAAAGTAATAACAGTATGCTTAAACAATTTTTGAAGAAACAAAAGCAGTGTAAAAGCATAATTTAATTATATAATTAGAATCTAATTACCTAATTAGTGACTTTTAAACGGTGTTTGTGTCAATTATAATTAGTTTAGAGAGATGTAATTTGGTAGTAGTATATACAACAATATTTGGAACAGCTTTAGAACAAGTCCACTTTTGGCAACCTTGGCGCCGGCCGCCGTATTTGAAACCCGTCCGCCATGTTTACCTACATTTTCACGGCCTGTCGGCCATGAAATACCGCCAACTTGGCGACCGTTCAAAAAGTGGACTTATTCTAAAGCTGTACCCAATATTTTACCTTATGTTTTGGCTTTTCAGTTTTGTTTCTAGGATAAATAGTTTTTTTAAATATTTTTTTTTCTAAAAGAATGCTAAAAGTCCATACATTTTGAAGGAATTCTAATTTTTTTTAAATCATTAAAAAAACTAAACCGCTTGAAAATGAAAAGCCAAAACATGCTAAATTACATGTAGAATTATGAAATACAAAAATTATTGATAACTTTTTGTCATCACTGTTTGAACCAATTGAAAACTTCCAAAAACACGATTCTTCAGAAATTAAGGGAGAAGTTTCTTTAGGTGGTCATTTGAAATAACTCAATGACTTTATTTTTCTTTATAAAAGGCCATGATTATCTGGAATACTTTTGCATCTCGACGCAGAAATGTTGAATCTATAATTTTGTTAAATTTTAATTTAAGTTCTTAATTCTTACCACTGATTTATATTTTAATTTTTTATAGGGGGAAGTTTTCAGTAAAGTAATCTTCGTTAATAATTTCTTTCAATGTAATAAGCGATATTTAACCCTACAGTGCATACTGATGCCATTTGGCAACACGACATTTTTCCTCATTTCCTACTCGAACTTTCATTTCCAAACGGCAACACGATGCAATAAGTACAATAGATATAACATTTCATTGTATTAGCACTTTAGATCGCCAGTAGATCATAGCAGGGGTACTATTTTGAGACATTTGTTAGTAGCTAGTGAAACGAAAGTCAAGACACAGAAAACGCCAAAATAAAAGGACCATATAAATTGAAATAAAAATTTTTTCCAGCTTGAACAAAAAATGTTTTGAAAAGATAAGTTGTTTTTTTTATATTTTTAGAGCATTTGGTTTTATTTCTCTTCACAATTAATTTCACAAGAGACACAAATTAATTTCACAAAGACAAAGTTTTTTGCCAATAAAAAGTAGAAAAAAATTAAATTAAATTTGTTTAGTATTTTTTTACTAATGTACACCATAATAGAAGTCACATAAATGATTTTCAAGTGAATTTAAAAAATCATGCATTGTAGGGTTAAAAAAGGCTATATATGAACACTGTTTGGATCTTCTTTTTTAACCTACTTCATTAGTTAAACTAATAAACAAAAACATATAAAGAGGAGTTAGGTTAATTTAAGAACAGAGTCGTACTAATAAACTTCCTTACCTTAAGTAATTTACGGATTTTTCCGCCAATCTAACGACTCTATGATCTAAGGCACAAAGCAGCTGGGCAGCTGCCATTCTCTCCTTACACCAGGTGGTGGTTTGTGACATCTGCCCACAAGACATCGGGCTTTAAGCTTGGGTTGAGGCTTTGTTACACGTTTCTCTCATTTTCCTAGGAAAATGGTAAAAAGCAGCAGCGCTTATATTAACTGCTCAGAAAGAGAATAAAAATTGAATTCCGCGAATTCGTTTCACTGGTAAAAACTTATTTATTATTATACTTTAATTTAATTAACAAATTTTAATACAAAAATCACTTGAATGTCAATCAACTGAAATATGCCCCATTTTGTTTAAGCAATTTAGTTTAGTAATATTTAATAAATAATATTTTCTAAAATATTTAACTGATTCTAAAACTTTACGTATGAATTTAAGTGTTATAAACAATGGTTTTCACTTAAGAAAATAATTTTTTTATGAAATAAGGAAGTTGCATGTGTCAGATTTTCAAAAACAAACAAGTGTTCCGTATGGTTTTTTGTATGGTAAAATGAAATATCTAGTCAGTTTTTCAAAAAAATGTACAGGTAATTAAATATTTTAATTTAAAAGTCTAGAATAAAACACGTGACTGAAAACGTTTATTGTTTAAACTATAAGATGACGTCAACAATAATACCATCAACTCCATTGCTTTACAACAATGTTTAGTATAAGATGACGTCACATCCAAACTCTTGGCGTTTTCGCGCGCTTTTAAAAAGTGGATTTTTGTTAATTTTTTTGGCAATCAAAAAATTTCTCGATCGGCCTCAAATTTTGGGTGGTTGCTTATTTTTGCAAGAGGAATCGATTAAAAAAATAAAAAAAAATCATGCAACTTCCTCATTATAAGTTAATATAAGTTTCAATTTTAAATTTTCAAATTTTTTTCCGATGTGTATTTCAAGATAATAAAAGGTTTAAAATATAAAAAAATGAAACATGAAACTTAAGTTTAATGTAATGATTGCAGGGACGTATCCAAGGGGGGGTTGGGGATTATATATACAGGGAGAGTGCTGTGCCTAAGGACGGTTGTACCTTCAGCCACCGCCTTTAAAAATTCGGGAAAAAATGGAAATTTGAATTTGTGGTTGAATTTGAATGTAAACAGATGCTATCTAGTTGCTAACGTGAAGTCAGCTCTTTAAAATAATATTTATATTTAATATAATAAATTTACTGTTTTTAGGTGCTTAAAGTTTTTTTAGTGCATATTTTTCTTCCCTTTAAATTATAATACGATAAAATGTGATATAAGGGGCGAATCCCCCAGATTTTGACTTTATTTTTGATATTAGAAATTGTCAGATCTCAATTCTTTTATTTTTTTATAGAATTTTGAATGCAAAAGCACCTGATGTTGTACCTTCGGACATACCATAAATGTTCCAAGAGAGCCAAGTTCGAACCGCATCGCTTCCGTGTTCTTGTTTTGCTTTTGGAAGTTTGTGGATGCCTCGAACTTAAACTACCGATCAAGTTAGAATTAATTCGTTCTTATTTTTTACACTATTAATTTCACTAAAAGGGAAAATTAACCCGTTTTTTGTGTGCATGTAATATTTTTTTTTATTTGTTTTTAAATTTTGATGATATTTTTACATAAAAGTTCAGATATTAAAAAACTTTAAAATTGCAATTTTTTCAAATGAAAAAATTCCGAAACAATATTTTACAACTTAACATTATTCGACTAAAAATTTCACCTGCTATAAATTTTAAATGTTTTTGAATTGCAAGAATGAAGTTTAAAAATAAGAGTATTCGATATATAAATATTCGTTTGTTACAGAATTCATAAAGATATTTGGTTTTAAATATAAATCCAATGTCAAGAAAAGTCGTCACTTAATAAGGACGGTCTCATCTTACATGCATTGTTTATTAAAAGGAATTCAACGTTTTATCTTGGATATTAAATGTTATCAAGACATGAATTAATTTAACTATGACACAAATATTAACATGATGCTGATCAAAATACCACACTCGGTCACAGGGGGGCTTAGGGTTTCGTCACGTAGTCCTCTAGTCAATACGAAAAAATTAAGTCAAATTAATTATTGAAATTGGCAAATTAATTATTAAAATTAGAAAAATTTAACCAAATTAATTTTTTAAACTTTCTGTTTGCAAAAAATGTTTGAAAACCGCATTTATTAATTACTACGTGAAAACTAGAGGGAGGGGGTCTTGGCATATACTACGGATGGTCACCAAGGGGGTGAGGGGGTCAAATATGGGTCACGTAGTATGGGTACGTTCCCCTACCCATATGATGCACCCCAGTCGCCTACCCCTACAGTAGTTTTCAGTAGTAAGGCAAGCAGCGTATTAAAACTATACCCTACGCAGCCAGTGGGTTCAATGCTCAGAATAAAAGTTGCCTTACATAATTTACTAATAATCAATAAAATAGTGGTGACTAGAAAAGAAAAGATTAACACTATAATAACAATTTAGCTACCACTTTTTAATTTAATGTTATTTCTTATACGTATAGTCAATCGATTCTTGCATTCATCCTGGAATTGGGAGCACAGCACATCCAGCCGCTGTTGTTACCATCTTACCAGTATCAGATTTAGAAACCAGTGTAAGTGGGATGGATGAGGTTAAATAGAAGTAGGGACTGAACAGGTTGAGTTACTAAATTTTAACATTAATTAGTATGCGAATTTTTTTTGAGGCTCAAGGAAAAATCAGCATGCCAATTAAGGTTAAAATTTAAAACACAAACAGGAAAAACAAAAAATATCCAATACCCCTAAAATAAAACTCCAATATCCCTTTCCAATCACCCCTCAAATTTTCGGCAGTAAAATCCGTTCTCGATTCCCCTCCCCCTAAAAATACTCACCCATGATTATAAAGACATATTCTTACTTTTTTCTTTATGGTAATTATTAAAAACTTTAAAAAGAATAAAATAAATTTTTTTCCTTAAATTCCCAATTGTTTAAAATATCAAAAAGGTTCAAATAGTTAAGTTAATTAATTTTAAATCATCACGTTTATTAACTATGAAATTTAATGATTGACTAGTCAACATATTTCATATTTATATTTTGGAATCTTATTCATAAAGGACATAGGTTCAAAAACTTCAATGTTTATCCTTAATAATAAACAAACTCTGTATACAACCTAATGAAACATAACTCGCGCGCGCGTAATTAATTATTAAAAACACGACTGCAGAATCATTAAAATCAGTATTTGAAAAATTTTCGGAAAATTTTTCTATTCCTATATGTATAAGCAAATTTTAAACTTTGTAATTGCTTTAATTTCAAGATAAGTTAGTTTTTGTAAGTGGAAAATGAAAATTATTAGAAACATTGATTAAATATTAATGCTAAAAATACCTCAAAAAGTCAATCAAACTATCTGTATTTAAGTATTTTTATAGAAACTTTTGAGCCACAAAAGCCTGATTTATTTTTTCATTAATTAGTTTAATTTCTAGCTTTTATCAACAAAACCACTTTCATAATTTAGCGTGATTATTTATTACCTTTATTAAGATTTTTATTACCTTTTTCCGGAAATAAAAGAATTTTTTTTAAATAATAACTCTCAATTAATTATTATTATTTGAAAACAAACGGCAATAAAAATTGTATAAATTTGTTTTAAAGGCTTTAGATTTGAAAAAAGTATTCAACATCTATTCATATACTTGTGTTTGCCTGAATCCCTATAGGTTAACCTTGAACAATGAGACATGCGGAATTGCGGGGCAGAACCTGCAACCTAGCGATCACGAGCCTGTTACTTTACCAACTGGGCTACCACTTGAGGGTATTCTATTTGGAAGACGAAATTGCGCCAAAATATAGATAAATATCCAAATCTGCTTTAACTTTTGTAGGAATTGTGCCAAAACACAGATAAGTAGCCAAATCTGCTTTAACTTTCGTAGGAATTTAGCAAAATTGTTGCCAATCTTTCCTATTAGAAGTCAACTTCCCAAAATTTTCAAACCCCCCTCCTGGCTTTGTTTGTGGGCCAAAAACCACGAAACTTGGTTTTTGGGAGTTTTAGAGGGTGTTCTTTCAGAATCTGGAAAGATCTTTGATGTCGCCCATAGGAAAAACAAAAGTTGGTGCTTCGTTTAATATGTAGACAACCCCCTAAGGACATAAACTATATTTTATTTTCAAGAAGTTAAATCATGAAAAATGACACAAAAATTATCATCCTAACCCCAGTAGTTCACTCACAATGCGAACTGTCTCACATTTTTTCTACGACTGTACAAATACAGGGCTCGATTTCTAAAATAAGAGGTATACCGGAACGGTAAAATTATTGGTATTAAAACTGGAAACACTTTGGAAATTTGACAATAATAACGGTTTTAATTAATTTTAGGGGTTATTTTTTGTACATAGAAAGGTATCCGCTGGCCTAATGAACGGGCCTCGCGGGCCGTAGTTAGGAGACCCCTGAAGTAGAATAGGGTGGGTTGGGGTAAAACGGGTCAGTTTTAATTAACTCGATATAAATCAAATTTAAATGGAATTATTTTCACTCATTTTTTGTGTTATAATCTTTTATCTGTTGGCAACATTTTCCGATTGTCAAAAATTTAGATTTATGAATTTGAGAACTGAAAAATATTTAATTTGAACGGTAAATGGTGTTGTCGAAAAAACAGGGTTTACCAACTTCCAAAATATCTATGTATTGTAATAAATTGCAGTAGACTTTTGTGATATTTTTGATTTTTCCATAAAAGAAAGTCAGAGATTTTTGTACTTGGGGTAAAATGGGTCATAGTTAGGAGGCCTTCTGTATTAAGTAAAAAAAATTTTAAACTTATTTCCTTCAAATATACATTGAACTGTCAAACAAGTTTATTTTTTTTCTCCAAATGAAGTATTTTAATTGCTAAATTTGAACAATGTTCATTAACTTCAGACGTTTACAATTTAAATTAAAATACAACTTAAAACAAATTTCTTCAGATAAAAACGGCTTAGCCGATAGCCTTTTCCTTGTATATTTAGTAATAATTATATTTGTGACATCTTTTTACAATGAGACCCATTTTACCCCAAGTTGGGGTAGAATAGGTTATTACTTTGATGCTAAGTTTAACCAACTTATAACTAAAAAATATTTGATAAGGTTATATCAAAATATTCTGAAGGATTGTAATGACAAGATCCAATTGAACGAAATCATTAAAAAGTAATAGTTTTGATGAAATAAAACTAAGAATGTGAAAGTACCTAAAAAGTGACCCATTTTACCCCAACCCACCATATAGTTTTTGTTCCGAAAAAGAGATTCCGGAACGGCGTTCCGGACGAAATCGAGCCCTGTATAGAGTAAGTACAAATATATATTATGCCCCTAACCAGTGGCGTAGCCAGAAAAAATTTCGGAGGGGGATGTTGATATTTCGGGAGGGGATATGGGGTATTTTTATTGGTTTTCTATGGTCAAAAAGGAAATTTCATGAGTTTCGGGGGGGGATATATCCCCAAATCCCCCCTCTGGCTACGCCCCTGCCCCTAACCCTCTATTAGGAAAGATCCGGATGATTATTTGCAGAAATCTAGATAGCTGGAAATTCTATCGCCGCACTTCAAAAGTATAAAATTCGTTTCAATTTATGAAATATTAAGATTGTACGGACGATCTTATTTATGACTAAAAATTAAAGTTAAATTTCTTTGAATTTTAATTTTGAAAGCTTTCAATTAATGACAACTTGAAGTAAACAAAATCTTTGTAATCGTAGAAACTAGGAAAGCTCGAAAAGTGAGCCAACAAAAAGATCCAAATTAGCTTTAAATAGAAATACTAGAAGTTAATTTACTGGTTTACCGTAATGGAAAAGTACCAAAAAATACATTGTATACAGGCTGTCCCTGCGACAAAGCTTTCGGGATGACCTAATAGTATTCTAAAACTGAATAGTCACGAATAATTTCTGGCTACTCCACTGAACAGTCACCCCTTGATAGAACATTTGGATGATCAAGACACACGTTAATCATATATTTGAAAGAGTTAATCTTATCTATGAAAGTCAGTACACATTATTAGTTAGCACTATTAATTTAGAACTGTGACGACAACGGCGTCACACTATTTAGAGACTTTCAAATTTAAAGTTAATCCTAATACTAGCCTTGATCACCAATACCAGAAACTTTTCGTTAATTTACATAACAATAAAAACAATTGTAAGTATTCATGGGATGATGGATCAATACAGGCCAATTTTAGTACCGTTTATCGGCACCTTCACAAATATTGTTTTTAATTATATGTGGATTGCTTTTAGTTAATTGGGTATTCTATTTGCTATAAAACTGAAGAAATAAGCAATTTAATGCCGATTTCATTAATTTTGCAGTTTCTATTAAAACAATTATAAAAATTTCACATAAATTAAAATTATCTTGCAATTTACACAAAAAATAAAATAGTGTTTAATATTTTCAAAAAAATTGGGGTTAAGTTAAAAATCCTGGATTGGACCCCGATATTCAAATTATCAAGAAAGAAACAAAAACAACAATGGTTTACCCAAGAAGAAAGGAAGCGTATCGCCGTCTATGCCACCCATCTCCATGGTCACCCTTGTTCTAATAGCACGTCGCTTGGTCTCGCAGTGAATAGCACGCCGCTTGGTCTCGCAGTGAATAGCACGCCGCTTGGTCTCGCAGTGAATAGCACGCCGCTTGGTCTCGCAGTGAATAGCACGCCGCTTGGTCTCGCAGTGAATAGCACGCCGCTTGGTCTCGCAGTGAATAGCACGCCGCTTGGTCTCGCAGTGAATAGCACGCCGCTTGGTCTCGCAGTGAATAGCACGCCGCTTGGTCTCGCAGTGAATAGCACGCCGCTTGGTCTCGCAGTGAATAGCACGCCGCTTGGTCTCGCAGTGAATAGCACGCCGCTTGGTCTCGCAGTGAATAGCACGCCGCTTGGTCTCGCAGTGAATAGCACGCCGCTTGGTCTCGCAGTGAATAGCACGCCGCTTGGTCTCGCAGTGAATAGCACGCCGCTTGGTCTCGCAGTGAATAGCACGCCGCTTGGTCTCGCAGTGAATAGCACGCCGCTTGGTCTCGCAGTGAATAGCACGCCGCTTGGTCTCGCAGTGAATAGCACGCCGCTTGGTCTCGCAGTGAATAGCACGCCGCTTGGTCTCGCAGTGAATAGCACGCCGCTTGGTCTCGCAGTGAATAGCACGCCGCTTGGTCTCGCAGTGAATAGCACGCCGCTTGGTCTCGCAGTGAATAGCACGCCGCTTGGTCTCGCAGTGAATAGCACGCCGCTTGGTCTCGCAGTGAATAGCACGCCGCTTGGTCTCGCAGTGAATAGCACGCCGCTTGGTCTCGCAGTGAATAGCACGCCGCTTGGTCTCGCAGTGAATAGCACGCCGCTTGGTCTCGCAGTGAATAGCACGCCGCTTGGTCTCGCAGTGAATAGCACGCCGCTTGGTCTCGCAGTGAATAGCACGCCGCTTGGTCTCGCAGTGAATAGCACGCCGCTTGGTCTCGCAGTGAATAGCACGCCGCTTGGTCTCGCAGTGAATAGCACGCCGCTTCAGGATCGGGAGAGAATGAATGAATAAAACTTCCCCCACACATTCAGTCATATATACAGCTTTCTACAAACTGTTTCAGTTCAGTTCGCATTCCACATTAATATAGCTCTCTGTCTGGTTCGCTTTAATATTAGGTCATCCCGAAAGTTTTGTCGCTCTTGGGAGCATCTGTATCCTATGTATTTTTTGGTACTTTTCCATTACGGTAAACCAGTAAAGTACTTCTACTTCTATCTACAGCGAATTTGGCTAATTTTGGCTCTTTTTTTGTTGGCTCACATTTCCAGCTTTCCTAGTTTCTACGATTAATAAGATTTTGTTTACTTCAAGTTGCCATCAATTGAAAACTTTCAAAATTAAAATTCAAAGGAATTTAACTTTAATTTTTAGTCATATTAAGATAGTACGGAAGATCTTATTTATTTCATAAATTGAAACTAATTTTATACTAATTTTGTTGAGCGGCTGTAGAATTTCCAGTGATCTAGATTCCTGCAAATGATCATCCGGATATTTTCTAATAGAGGGTTAGGAGTAGCAATCCAGCAATTTAATATGGATGATTGTGATCAAACCCTCCGGATGCCTTAGAAAAAATTTAAATCTAAGTTAAATTTTCCGGACTTGTTAAAAATACTTAAAACTTTAACTGTTTTAGGGAAGTAGCCAGTTAATTTTAATTTATAAATCTTAACTTAAGGAAAAATGCAAAAGAAAAGAAATGAAGTAACATGTTATCATAGATTTAAGGAAAGCCCAGTTGTCGAACAGTCCCCAAAATCAAGCCAAGATGCCAAGTTGACGGTAGATAAAGTTACAGTTTATATTGGTATCACATAATGGAAAAGTGTCAAAAATAAAAAATATCTTATATACAGATGCTCCCAAGAGCGACAAAACTTTCGGGATGACCTAATATTTCACAGTGCACTCTGGTGCTTTCAAAAATAATTTATTTTATTACGCTGTTTACCGCGTTTATTTTTCACACATATGAATCGAACTAATCAATAATGTACTAAATTTCAAATAAAATCTTTTAAGGTTTTTTTACCTTTTACTCATTTATTTTATAAGAAAATAGATATAACTGTAAAAGTTTTTCAAGTCTTCAAAATGTTTGAATAGATTTATTTTACTTCTGAAAAAAATTTATACATTCTCAATAAAAACCGATATAAACAGTATAAAATTTTATTACTTATATTTTTTTTCAATTTTCTCAAAACATTGCGGCGAGTGTTTGAGTCCGCTCAGTTTTTATATTTGGGGATGTGATTTTTCGGGGGGTATTAATTTTTTTCTATGGATTTTCCAACTTTTTCCACCTTTTCTACAATTTTTCCTTCAGAGGGAATTTTTATCGCCGAGAGAAAGTAATTTAGGGCGGTATTCTGACATTCGAGATTTGTAAACTCACCTCGAATGTTCGCTCACCATTCGAGTTGAAAATGGTATTCAGACTCCAAAAGCCACTGCCAGGGCTTTTGGAGTCTGAATACCAGTAATTGTAAAGAAAAAGGCGGCCCAAATAAACGAGAACCGCAACAAAACTGGAAAAGGTGAGGGAACAACAGACTCACTGACCCCCCTGGAAGACCAGGTTATTAGGGTATAACATGCCATGCTCCACGTATGATACAGATCTACCAATGTTAAGCCCATAACTTTTTCTATAGATAAATAAAATGTGAATTTTCTGTCTCTGTCAGTATTATTTTAAATGTTAATTTTTATTGCTAAAATTCATACAGCCCTGTATCAGATTAAAAACAGTCTTGCTCTATATTAATATTAGGTCATCCCGAAAGTTTTGTCGCTCTTGGGAGCATCTGTATACAATGTATTTTTTGGTACTTTTCCATAACGGTAAACCAGTAAAGTACTTCTACTTCTATCTAAAGCCAATTTGGCTAATTTTGGCTCTTTTTTTGTACTTTTCCAGCTTTCCTAGTTTCTACGATTAAATAACATTTTGTTTACTTCAAGTTGCCATTAATTGAAAACTTTAAAAATTAAAATTCAAAGTAATTTAACTTTAATTTTAAGTCATATTAAGATTGTAATAAATTGAAACTCATTTTATAGGCACTGTATATTTGGACGGCTTTTTTTCAACTAAACTCTACTCTAATTTCCACGGCTCGGCGTTCCATTGGTTGCATCACTAAGCGCCGAGACTGCTACGTAATCACGAGACCTACAGCGCATGCGCCACTGGCCGTTTTGGCCGTCCAAATATACACTTCGCATTTTATACTACTTTTGTAGAGCGGCGGTAGATTTTCCAGAGATCTAGATTCCTGTAAATAATCATCCGGATCTTTCCTAATAAAGGGTTAGGAGTAGCAATCCAGCAATTTTATATGGATGATTGTGATCAAACTCTCCGGGTGCCTCAGAAAAAACTTAAATCTAAGTTAAATTTTCCACACTTGCTAAAAATACTTAAAACTGTAATTGTTTTAATGAAGAAGCCAGTTAATTTTAATTTAAAAATCTTAACTTTAGGAAAAATGCAAAATTTTGAGCAGAAAAGAAATGAAGTAACATGTTATCATAGATTTAAGGAAAGCCCAGTTGTCGATCAGTCCCCGAAATCAAGCCAAGATGCCAAGTTGACGGTAGATAAGGTTACCGTTTATATTGGTATCACATAATGGAAAAGTGTCAAAAATATCTTATATACAGATGCTCCCAAGAGCGACAAAACTTTCGGGATGACCTAATATTAGGTCATCCCGAATATTAGGTCATCCCGACCTAATATTAGGTCATTCAAAATGAATAGAGTATAATATTTGTTTATCCTAATTATTTTTTGTTTGTCAATAAACAAAATCAATTTGTTTTAAGAGAGTGCAAGCTCTGATCCAATGCCATACCTGCCAACCGTTCCGATTAAATCGTATTTGTTCCGATTTTTCACTGTTGTTCCGAAAATACGATTTCAGTACCAAATGTTCCGTTTTTAAGTCCCCCTGTCCCGCCATTTTCGACCTTCTCGAATTGTGCAATAATAAGGCGTTTTGTCTTAGTGAAAGGGTGTTAAGTCTAGTTCGTAAGAACAAGACTGACTCTCAGAGTTCCATGGACTCTGATACTCTACAGGCATTGCTAGCTGCGAAAATAGTAATTCTGATCCATGCTATATATAATAAATCTTTCAGTGCTGACCTTTTAAAAAGGGCAAAATCAGCTACTTTTGTAACACTTAATAAAGATTAATTTTTCTATTTTCCAAACAATGTTTGCTTATTTCACTGTTTCATTATATTAGTACTGACTAAGTATTTTTAAATCTTTCTGAGTTATGTATGAAATTCCCAGTGTTTAACATCTTGAGTCATTTTTGTTATTCTATTTGCAGAAATTTAAACACAGATAAAAGGAAAAAAATTAACTTTATTATATCCTAGTATAAATGTTGATAATTATTAGTCAGAATATAAAGGTATATAAAACACTTAGTCCTCTTTATAACCATAAGATATCTTAGATAAGAGATAAAAGTTATAATTTACAAGATCTTTTATAATAATACCCCTATAACCCATTGCCATTCAAAATGTGTCGTGCGTGTTGTTCCTATTTCTGTTTCTGAAATGTTGGCAGGTATGCAATGCAATAACCCATTTGGGTTATTTTTTTTGGAGGAAGTGATTTAAAAAATTGTGCAAGAAGGCTAAGCAATATTTGTAAATAATGATGGGTATCAAATTAAATTGAATTAATTAAAAAAATTTGATGTTTTTTAACTGTCTATTAGGTCATCCCGAAAGTTTTGTCGCTCTTGGGAGCATCTGTTTATAAGATATTTTTGACACTTTTCCATTATGTGATACCAATATAAACTGTAACTTTATCCACCGTCAACTTGGCATCTTGGCTTGATTTTGGGGACTGATCGACAACTGGGCTTTCCTTAAATCTGTGATAACATGTTACTTCATTTCTTTTCTGCTCAAAATTTTTCATTTTTCCTAAAGTTAAGATTTTTAAATTATAATTAACTGGCTACTTCCATAAAACAATTAAAGTTTTAAGTATTTTTAACAAGTGTGGAAAATTTAACTTAGATTTAAATTTTTTCTGGGGCATCCGGAGAGTTTGATCACAATCCCCCATATTAAATTGCTGGAAATTCTACCGCCGCTCTTCAAAAGTAGTATAAAATGAGTTTCAATTTATGAAATAAATAAGATCTTCCGTACAATCTTAATTATGACTTCAAATTAAAGTTAAATTCCTTTGAATTTTAATTTTGAAAGTTTTCAATTAATGGCAACTTGAAGTAAACAAAATCTTATTAATCATAGAAGCTAGGAAAGCTGGAAAAGTAAGCCAGCAAAAAAAGAGCCAAAATTCGCCAAATTGGCTTTAGATAGAAGTAGAAGTACTTTACTGATTTACCGTAATGGAAAAGTACCAAAAAATACATTATATACAGATGCTCCCACGAGCGACAAAACTTTCGGGATGACCTAATATTACAATGGGTTTGTGCAACCATTTCTGTGAAAACGCCATGAGTTGTAAAACAAATTAATTTCAGTTAGTTGATATGAGCTAACAAAACCGAGGCATATCAGATAGTAACTAAACGAAAATATCCATCATTCTCTGAAAAAAAGCATTCCTTGCCAAATAAGGCAATTTTAATTAAACCTTTCTGCTAATTCCACTCTCGTATAACATAGAATATGTATTGGATAAATTTTTATAATGTGCAGTATGTTGATTTTTAAAATGCTAAACATGTGAAATTATTAAATATTTATTAATATTATAGGCTACAGTATCCCAAATAAATAAATAAAAATAAATATTACAATTCCAATCATTTTCAATTTATTGTCTGTAGTAATTTACATTGTAAACCAATTGAGCACTGGTTTTTTGTTACAATAACTATGTCAATATTACTATATTCAGGAACTTAAATCAGAAGACTTCATCAACTATGAAGCTATACAACACAAAGATAAGATTTTTAGTGTTTGCAATTAGTATACAGGGCAGTGGTTCCCAAACTATTTTGGTCGTGGAACCCCCAAACCAATTTGTGGTGATGTCCTGTTTCGTCTCTTCCTGTTTCATCTCCTTGTCAAATATTCTCCTGTTTCATCCCCTCGATAATTTACGACTGTTTCTTAGTGCTGTTTCGTCTCTTCTTTCAAATTTGGCGCAATAAATACAGTTTGGCTTCAAAAAATGTTCCGCTCCTAAAAAGCTGCATTCGGTTCTTTTTTAAATATCAAACGTAACATTTAAAAATTTAAAGAGTCTCGTTTGTCCTTCCCTGCATTCATTTGCCCTAACATGTATTTTCCAAGTGACCAGTAGGGTGGGTCATTTTCATATGGCGAAAAAAAATTTTTACAAATTCTATCGGGCACAGCAAGAATATGGTGCCAAATGGTCTCAAACTAACATGTGTAAAATATTATACCATTATAATAACTCTTTTTGCCTCCGGATTGGCCTCAAATAGAACAAAAATATGTAATTTTTCAAATTTTTTAAAAATTATATTAATTAAATTTTTGGTCGATAACATGTAAAAGCTCACAAATAAGGGTCTTTAAAAGCAATTTTAATCACATTAGTCACCTTAATGCATTACCAATACAAAAACAACTGCCAAAGTGGCAATGTAATATGCTATCATATTAACAATAGCCATAGAATAAGAGGCTCTTTTTTGCCAACAAACAGTGGATTGTCAGTGGTACATATTTTAAATATTGGTAGTTCAGATACATTTTCCCTCAAGTTTGGTCAGTACAAAGCGGTATTTTTAATTTTTAGAAGTAGAAATAGCTATATTTTTCATAAAAATGCCGCTCTTTCAAAATTCACCGGACAGTTATTTCACTGGCTGGTCTTGGGATCCAAACATGATCGCAAAAATATGTTGAAACAATTGTCGAATGGATAGTTCGTTCATAGGCAATATCAGTTATGATTCGCTCAGTCATGATTTACCTAATTTTTTGCTATAGCAGTAGACTGAAATTCAGGCCCATGAAATTATACCTCTTTGAGGATTGACTCAAAATAGCGTATTAGCATTCCCTTATCCGTGCATAAAAGTTAAAATATAGCAAATTTAACTGTTTAAGATAGTTACAAGTAAGTTTTGAAAAGTAATGTAGCTTATTTAAAAACTTAGGGGATAATACTGCGCTTTATGCTGAAAACGGGGAACTACCGCTCTTCTTAAGAAAATGTTTCAAAATTTGACTCTTAAAATGTGGTTTTAATTTATTTTTGGATATTATACTCATATATGGGGGCACTTGGGATGGAATATTCCTAATATGCTAATTTCTCGCTCTTCTGGCGATTTCTTTCTCGCGGTTATTATCTTAAATCGCTAATTATCTTAATTGTTAATTGGAAGGTAAGAAATCATGTTTTGAAGATAAAATATTGCAGTGATATACCTAATATATTATCTGACTGGTTTTGGGAGCCATTGGCTTCACGGAAGTGTCTCAAATATGAATTAAAAGGATAACTAAAAACACTCGTTAATTACCTTAATTACGGAGGTTTTGACTAGTTAATTATTGAATATTGCATTGTCATCGAGTTTACACCATGGTGCAAAGTTTTAGAACTTTATATCGTTTGGAAGTGCCTGAAATTTTATGTACAAGATCTTGTAAAAAAAAGTGATTAATCGTCCATAAATATTGTAATTACTGGGCAATTCTCGTTTTGACTTTTGAATATGATGAAGTTATGCCTTATACAACATTGTGCACGGTTTAGGGAGAATAGCCCCTTGGGAAAGGTCTCAAAATCTGGTTTTTCTGTTAATTAAAAATACTCGTTAATTAACTTAATCCTTTGGTTGTTTGACTAGAGAATGGTTGGATATTGGAGTGACATGAGGTTTACACCTATGTTCAAAGTTTCGGGGCCCTAACATATCGGGAAGTGCCCGAAAATCGAGTTTTAAAATTCCTCCCGTAAAACGCCGCCAAAAGCAAGTAGAATAAAAGCGTTTAAAAAACAGAAATTTTTTGGCAGCAAAAGTTGCCAGAAAAGTTTTGTAAGCAGAAAAATCCTGTAAACAGAAAAAAACTGTAACCTACAGGTAAATGCTGTAAAAAGAAACTTTCTGTCAAGTGAGCTACATATTTTTTCTGTTGCCTCACAGTAATTTTCTGCTTGTGCGCATGCGTGTCGACTTATTTTAGCTGTTTTTTTTAATTTTAATAAATCAATAACAGGGGATAGAACCCACGACCTACCGCATGCTAAGCACGCTTTTTTTACATAAAATAAATAGAAGTGCTGTGGGAATGTTACATGACAGAATATACCTGTAAACATGAAGTCATTTTTATTGAAACTTTCTGTTTTTCTACAGTTTTTTTACAGTGCATAACACTAAAAAGGTACCCATCTTCTGACATATCCATTTTTATTAAAAATTTAATGTTTTTAACATCCTATACTCAACCGGCAATAAGTGTTTTGCACATTTTTATGATTCCAGCAAGAAATTTTTGATTGACAGTTCTAACCATTGAGATATTTCAAAATATGTTGTATTACAACTCAAGTATTTCAACTCTGGTTTCATTTATAATTATTTTATAGTCTTCAATGATGATTTTTATACCATAGTGGACATTTACATTCCTGACGGATTCGTAAAATCGAGGTAAAAGCTTGATTTTCGTTTGTCCATTTTTACATGAAATTACTATATTAATCGAAACTTTGAGGCCAATCCGGAGGCAAAATTAGTTATTATAATTGAATAATATTTTACACACGTCAGTTTGAGACCATTTGGCACCATATTCTTGCTGTGCCCCTGGGAAAATTTTTTTGACCCACCCTAGTGACCGGTGGTCGCGGAAAGCATAATATTAAGGATAATTGCAACAATTCCATTGTATCAGATAATGATAATATACCAAATCTAACTCTATCTATTCTAAATTTATGAAATACAAAAATATTTTTAAAAATATGTTTTTATAATGTACTCTACTAAAAAAGTACAAACTAATTTTTATAAATCCTTGTAAGACGAAAAACGTGGATATCATACTTTAAGTATTTGATTCTCTCAGCACTCTCCATGCTGCTATTTTTTATCGTGTACAGATAATACATGGGTATAGGTATAGTGGAAACTTTAAGGAAAGTTTTTGCTTAAATTCTTAATAAATACCAATCTATTTGCTTCGAAACGGTTATCATCCTATTTTTAGGTTAATTGGATCTTCTTCTATCGAGTTTACAATTAAGAACTTTAATTAGATTGGGCAAAGTATTTTTAATTAATTTTTTAAAAGTACTCCAAATTGCATCTATAGTGGCCACATAGATGAAGCTGTTGCTTCTATGGTGGACACCTCTTGCATCAATATAGTGGACACCTGTGTTTTCTGCCTATATTAGGGGTTTATGCATGAAATTGAGGGGTTTTTCTTGGTATAGTCGTCTAGTTCTAATTAAATCTTCCTTCCCAACGAAATGTATTTTAGATTCAATCAAATTAGCTTTATTTTTAAAAAAATGATAGTTTTCGGCCCAAAGTCTACGCTGTAGCTGATTTGAGAGGAATTTAGCATGTAATTCAATGTTTTAGAAACATTGGTTCCCGAAGCCAGAATTAAACCAAATTTATTTAACCCTCATTTTAAAGCACAGTCAACAGTTTATGAAGAAAAACTGATTCAATTTAAGTATTATTTATGTTTCTATTAGAAGCCATTGCGGTGGCCACTATTGGAAAATCTAAGATTATGTGTTGATGGTAAAGTGGACACCCCCATAAATCCTCGTAAAGTCAACATTTTCAATAAATTTTATTCAGTATTATTTTATAGACTCTTATTTATCTTGATATAAATTTAAAAGTGAATCAAGCGGTAATAAATACAAAAAAATCAGTTCCGACTTACCCGTTTCCTTACGCGATTCAATAAGCAAAATCAAATTTCAGTCACTCGGCCGATGTTGTTATTTAAATATCCTTCCCATGCTGATCTGTGGTATCGGTGGTAATTTATCAGCTTACCTGATTGCACAATCTACTATGCCTATGAATTTTGACGCTGTTCGATGCCTCTAACTCGATCTATTTAAAATTAATCAGCTATGTGGCCACTATTGGTACAGTGTCCACACCCACATTTACCTTAATGCATGATTTCCACGTTTTTCGTTTTTAGTCCAGGCAACCTATAACTTAACTCAGGGGTCGGCAACCTGCGGCTTGCGATCCGCATGCGGCTCTTTCGATGGTAAGATGCGGCTCTCGTAAGATGCGGATAAAGTTTTGGCAGAGTTTTCACATTTTTTTGTGGTTTTTAAACTTTTTTTGTAATAAAAAATTTTTGAACTGAAAACTTTTAAAATAATTTTAAAGATCATATTAAACCACAATTTTTGAGACCATAATTAAATTTTTACCAATAGTAGTTCTTCTACAAATTGAATTTTTCAATAATTTTTTTGGGGGGTCACTCCATTTTTAACTCCCTGGGATTTGGTCTGGGATCTGGGACCCCCAAATCCTACATGATTCTGACTCGTCCAGATGTCCCCTATCTTCTTTAAAATATTGTACCACTTATCTGAAACACCCTGTATATAAGCCGATCTAATATAATAAAAGTCAATGTGTGTGTGTTTGTGTGTCTTCCAAATCCACAGTTTACTTCCGATCTATCAAACCTAGAACGACCCCTTGACCCTCTTTTGACCGTTTTTATGGTCATTTTGCTGAAATAGCTTTATTTCTGCTCAAAAAGAGATATGCTGACCCCATTGTTACAAAAAAAGTGTAATGCAAAAAAACAAGTTTCCAATAGAAAAGCTATATCTAAAGCTGTTTAAAACTCATATTAATCTCTCTATTCTAAAAAAAAAGTTTTTGGTGAACGGTTTCCAGAGAAAGGCTTTTTAATTACTGATCCGTATAACACTTATTTGGTATCAAACTGTCCGGATTCTTTTGAGGATGTGCTAAGTGCCTTTAGAATTTCTAAAAAAAATCTCAATTTTAAAATATTTCCATTTTTTTAGATTTCGGATAAGGTCGCAGTTACAAAGCAAGAAACTATGAATTTTAAAACAATTGAAAACATATTTCACTGGTTTTTTAATATTCAAATAGATTAAATAATCATCTTTCTATTTATAACACGAATTTAAAAAATATATTTTGTGTTATTTTTAACAATATTTATATTTTTGTTGTTCACAAAGGGTTTAATTGTTGTTCAAACGGTTTTCATTATATTTTAAACTTATATATAATTAATTTATTTTTTATTTTTTAAATAACAAATTAATATTTTTATATTTATCTTTGTAGTTGTGGCAACCTAATCATTACTATATTTACAATAAAATATACACTCGCTTTCGGAAATTTTGAATTTTGCATTTATTTTTTATATCCTTTTGCAAGTATGTTTTTTAAGGTAGTAAAATGTAACTCTTTATTTCATAATGACAAAACGCAAACAACTAAATAACACGGGTAAATGTTTTAGAAATAAGGATGAAAATGTTGGAAGTCTTGACATTCGGTGTCGTTGCTATGAAAATGACACAACTTCGAAGTTTGTTTCTCATGAAGATAAAATTCTAAATTTTCGCGATGTTTAAGATAATTACTACATTTTTAACAGTCAATCATTATAAATTTTAAGAAAGTTAAATTTATTCCTGAGATATTTCAATGCTTCCCTTAATGTATCTGTGAAAAAACATTACCTTAGGGAAATGGGTAAAAGAATGTTTACATTGCTTTGTTGTTAATTTTCTTGGGGTTCAATTCCGTTATAGTTCCCGCTAAATATCGCCAATCTCTTTCGAACGCTCAATATTCAAATATAAACCAATTTTTCTAATTTTTAATGATAAACTGAATAGTCCTCCACTATCTGCCGGAATGAACTGCGCAATCCATAGAACAGATTAAATTCCCGAAAGGACACATTGGACCCGAAACGAAGTTGGAGGGGAGGCGACGCTTGAGAGCTGGAGTTTTCTCACATATTCCTCTAACCAGAGGAGGTAGTGGTAAAATACTCCCTTTTCATAACTGATATTTCTTGTTCACTGTAAACAATTCAGAAAGTTTAAAACATGGCGTCGTGATGATAGTGACGTCAAAGGTGAGTGAAATTGATGACGTTGCACGGCCGAGTTGGGAGGCCTTGTATACAGGGTGTCCCATAAATAATGGGTCACACTTCTAGGGGGGATAGAAGACACCTAGACGAGTCAGAATCACATAGGATTCGGGGGTCCCAGACCAAATCCCAGGTAGTTAAAAATGGCGCGGCACCCCAAAAAAAATTATTGAAAAATTCAATTTGTAGAAGAACTGCTATTGGTAGAAATTTAATTATTTTCTCAAAAATTGTGGTTTAATATGATCTTTAAAATTATCTCAAAAGTTTTCACCTTAAAATTTTTTTTATTATGGAAAAAGTTAAAAAACCACAAAAAAAATGTGAAAATTCTGCCCAAACCTCATTTTGTATTTCGAAATCATCTCTTTTGGTTTTATAATCTGAAAGATCATAGTTGTAAACCCCTAAGTCCAAAGTTTCACTTAAAAACCATCAATATTAAACGCTTGAGATCCTGTTAAAGTTCGTTTTTTGCGTGCGCGAACTGGTTTCCTATAGCCGTTTCCAAAACGATAGTCTGCGGACGAAAAAAACGGACTTATACCGTGATTTAACAGGGTCTCAAGCATTGAATATTGATGGTTTTTACGTGACACTTTGGACTTAAGGGTAGGCGCACACGAGCAACTTTTGTCTCTGTGACTGTTTTGTCAGTACCGTTCTAGCTATGAGCGAAAGGTAAGGACCGCACACGGTACGACGTGATACATGTGTGACAATTTTGTCCGTAGCTCTAGAGACAGGCCCATGACGAAACAGTTTCTCTGTCTATTAGATTCTATGGCATTGCGCACACGAGTGACAAAAAGTCATCGAACAACTAAATTTTCGTGATTTTGTTGATATAAACAGTCCTCACGTGTGCTTTCCAGTTCCTGAGTTCCAGCCATATTGTTTAAAATTAAGCTGAAAGATTATTTTGATGCTTTCTCTTCCACAACTAACTGCCGACTGATGCAATAATTTGGGAAATGTCACGTTCCGTTTGCGCACTCAATTTTTCTACGCGACGGCGACGTGACAAGGTTGATAATTGTCACGGAGACAAAAGTTGCACGTGTGCGCCTACCCTAAGGGTTTACAACTATGATCTTTCAGACAGATTATAAAATCAAAAGAAAGGATTTCGAAATAAAAAATGAGGTTTGGACAGAATTTTCAAATTTTTTTGTGGTTTTTTAACTTTTTTCATAATAGAACAATTTTTAAGGTGAAGACTTTTGAGATAATTTTAAAGATAATATTAAATCACAATTTTTGAGACCATAATTAAATTTTTACCAATAGCATTTCTTCTACAAATTGAATTTTTCAATAATTTTTTTGGGGTGTCGCTCCATTTTTAACTGTCTGGGATTTGGTCTGGGACCCCCGAATCCTATGTGATTCTGACTCGTCTAGGTGTCTTCTATCCCCTCTAGAAGTGTGACCCACTATTTATGGGACACCCTGTATAGAGGGTCTTGGCATATAGCCCATATTAGGACATTATGCCCCAGAAACGGCAAGTTTGCAAATTGAACAAAATTTTCGACGTTAACACTGGTTGAATTTAAGGAAGAACTTAGGGAAGCTTAGATCCTTTGAGAGGGTCATGCCCCTGATTGGATTGAATATGTTCTGAAAAGTTGTGGACCAATGTTCATCCGTGAAACCGCTAAAAATCCGGCAATGACTATATATATAGATGGTTGTTTTGTTAAATAGGTGGAAAATATAAGGAAAGGAAAAGACGGGTAAATCTATAGAAAAATATTTTTGATGTGAAAGTGAGGAGAAACTCAAGTATTTTCCTGGGCTCCGTTATTCCAACCGAGAATCGCAACAGACAATTTTAAGATTTCAGTAACATATTTTTTAAAAGCGTAAATAAAACAATAAATCTTAAACACAAATTTGAAATTTATTGAACTTTTCAAAACACATTTTATTCAAAACATTCATTTTAAAATATACCCTAAAATTACTATAAAATTCACATTCAATTGATCATCCAAGGGTAACTCGTAAAACTAGACATTTAAAAAAATTAAGGGTCGACATCCATTGAAGATTGATCCTGTGCTTCAGTACTTACTGAAGACAGTTCATACACTTCTGTTCCACTCGAAGGAGGATTCTCCGAAGTCGAAGCAACAGAAGGAGGATTATCGGAAGACGAAGAGACAGACGGAGGATTATCGGAAGCCGAAGAGACGGAAGGAGGATTATCGGAGGACGCTGAGGAATCCGTGCTGGCCATCTTGATCGTAGCAAAAGCTTCTCTTTTCGCAACAGCTTCAGAAACTTTTTCCTCTTCGGGCACCATCCACTTTGGATTCAATCGCACTGCAATCGTAATTAACATTTCATTACTTACATTTTTCACAAAAAAACGAGGTAGTTTTACTAGAGGAATTACAGGCATTTAAAAGGAGCGCAAGTATAAACTGTTATAGTTTATTTTATAGTCCTGGACCTGGTGTTATCAAACACCTCTTACCCTCTACTGCCCATGGTACGAAATATGCGACCATCATAAATTTAGCTTAATTTTTCAGCATGTTTTAAAGTTATTGCATCAATAATTGCACCTTCAGATGCTATAATTTATTATAAATTATTTCACTTTTTTAAAGCACAAATTTTTAAATAAAAAAAGCAAAATAAGAACTCACTGAACAAGAGCAGAGCTGCTCTAATAAGCAGCTTCATATTGGTTATAAATTCCATTCTATTATTCAATCGTTTCGCCGTAGAATCAGTCTTTGAATAATTTTTTTCAGGTAAAGAATCCTTTTTGGAATTGTCAGTTTCCATATTACTCGTTCCTTCTGTTGAGTTGGAACCATCATTTGCCAAATTTAGCATTTTCTGTTTAATAGCCGCTCTTATCCTATCTAAAAGATAGAATTTATTTGATTACCAAGGAAGTAAATCAGGAGGGAGACTGAGGACTTTGACATTCTATCCCTGAAGATATTATAAAAAGAATATTTTTTCAATTTTGGGAAAAGTCTCCTGTGAATGCAGCTATGATACACGACTAATAAGAGAAAAAAATCTAACGTTAGCTTGAAACTGACTCCTATAAAAATCCAAGTATCCTAATTCAAATTATTTTACAGAAAAGTTTTGGAATATTCTCCTTTTATCCTATATCTCCTATTATTTTTGTTTTCTAGTTCCGGATAAATAAACGAGTCAAAAGAATTTGATGAAGTACGGGAATTAATTTTTTTAGGTTTTAAACTCTGAAAATCGGTTGTATGAAGACATTTGCTCCAAACAAGACAAAAAGACAGGGCGGAAAGAAAGTAAATTAATGTTCATCTCCCCCCCCCTAAATGCTAATAACAGATTTGACCAATTATAATTAAAATAGATTCTTCAAATCAAACTATTAGAGAAAATTATAGAAACAACCAAATATAAGTTCTAGATCTTTTAAAACCTCGATAAAACTGATTTTCCAATAAAATCTGTTATCACTTGTCCGTGGGATTTTAATCTTAAAATAAATCCCATGAATCGAAATTACATTTAGTATTTTATTTACAGATATGAATAAGGTCTTGCTTAGTTACATCGAAGCTTACCAACATGGAAAAACATCCCTATCAAGACTTCCAGACATTCGGGTTTCGATCTGGGAAGATAATATTTCTCAAGAGATGTCTTGTCACGACTTGTGGCATCTTCGGATTCCGCTGATTTTTCTGAATCAACATTACCCACTTCCATTTCTGTAGCGTCTTTGATTTCCTTCTTCTTTGACATATCTGTATCACTGACGTCATGAACGCATATTTCTAAAAAAATCACCAGATAATTATCCGAATTATCCATTGAAAATATCTATTATTCGACATTCCTCAAAATCTAACACATAGATTTCCTCCTTAATTATTTTTACAGAAGAGTTTTAGAGGAAAAACTGTTTTACGTCTCACTCGTTGCAGTTAAAATAGGCGTATTGAGATCGCGTAATTTCGTCCCTATATGCTTTCTTGCCTCTCCTTTTTCTGTCCCCCCTACCCCCTACTATCCTTGTCACCAAAGCAACGAGGTAATAAATGCAATTATTATTTCATAATAATTTCCGTGATTGTTGAAAATTGAAAAAACTTGAGATTTATTACAATTTTTACTTAGGTTGGTTGGAGTTTTATGGCGCATGATCAACATCAGGATATTATGCGCCAAACAAGACAGATTAAAACAGCTTAAGAAGGCTACAATTTTTATTTATTGTAAATACTTAACACAGTAAAATACTGCCTAATATTCATTTTATTAGGATAACCCGTCTTATACACATTATAGTATTAAGTGTACAGCACACCCATAACGATCTCAATGTTTTATTAAAGGGGTTCAGCCCTCAACTATATTTATTTTGACATTAATCCCGTTTGTGCATAAGGTGTTTAACTACTGCTAATCCAATGATAGTAAAAGGGTCACGTGATTTTGACAACGCTGGAACAAGAACGAGAGAGAACGAGAGAGAACGAGAGAGAACGAGAGAGAACGAGAGAGAACGAGAGAGAAAGAGAGAGAAAGAGAGAGAAAGAGAGAGAAAGAGAGAGAACGAGAGAGAACGAGAGAGAACGAGAGAGAACGAGAGAGAAAGAGAGAGAAAGAGAGAGAACGAGAGAGAGAGAGACGACAACTCGCTTAAAAGCGTCTCTGTGCATCCAATTCTGTCCAAACTGTATCATGCCGCCCCACGCTAATCCTATGGAGGGAAACCTGTGGCGAACAGAAAACCTGTTTACCGATCTGCGCGCTATACTGAGTTGTCGCCTCTCTCTATAATACAGGCTCTCTAGCTGGAACTAGTATTTCGGAGGGGAGGAGACTAGGTGGAAGTTGAGGTTATTATTATTGAGGAAGAACTTATCGGCCGTGCAAAGTCTAAAAATCACGAGACCCTTTTACTATAGTTGGCTGATCAGTATATGCAACGTTTTAGATTTAGAAAGGAAGGTTTGGATTTTGGAGTATTTAATAGTTAAACTTCGCGGACAGCATTGAGTTCTACACTAATAGATGGTAGTCTTCCCTTAGAAATTCTTTAACTTGTCATGAAAACTGGATTTGGAGGGGAAACTGGAGCATTTAAGGAAGGGGAACCAGTTCCTGGTCAGGTCACTACAAAAATTCAGATTTCGGGAGGGGATTTGGAAATCTATAACCGTCTTGATAAAATTGTTGCAATATCCATGAGGAAACAATCAAAAACTTACCATATTCTAAAAGTAAGGTTTCTGTTGCATAAGTCACCTCTTCCATACTACACTTGCTATTTAGTTCTTTGTTCCAATTAAAGTTTTTTCGGGCAATCTTGAGCGTCTTTGAGGTTTCACACTCTTTCTCCAAAAGTTCACCTGAAATTTAATCTCATTAAACGAGAGGGAAAGCAAAGTATACTGTATGTAGATTTTACGAACTAAAAATAATTTAGTTCCCAATTATTAACGTAAGTTCCGAAATATTTTCTACAAACTCACTTCCGCACTTAATTAGCTTCAGTTCTCACCGTACTTTCAAAATTGTACTTTGAAACCTCTATTCGCCAACTGCATAGGAGGATACAAAAGGACGGGTCCAGATCATATTTTTGGGGGAGGCCATATCGGAATGCGATTTTCCAAATTTTTAAATCCCTCAGAAATTTTTTTTAATTTTACCATCGCAAAGAGTGCTTTCAAGCAGATAATATTCAGAGATATGCCAAGTTTTTGAGAAAAAAAACGAAACAAAAAACCGGACGAAATAATATTTGAGGGCCATACCTAGACATTTGTTTGAGAGGTGTTTTGGTTCCCAATTTTTTCGAAGGCATTTCCCGATATAATAAATTAAATGCGAAACTTTGTATGGGTATGAAAAGGATATTTCATATAATATCTCTAAAACAAAAAGGGGGTCTGGGGGTTCTCCCCCAGAAAATGTTAAATTTGGCTTACGGCCGTATTCAGTGCTTTCTGATCAGCGCAGCGGTTAAACAGCAATCAAAGTAGGATTCCACCAATCAGGAGTCGGCGATTCCTTCTTTGATTGGTGATTAACCGCTGATCAAGTAGCAGGTAGCACAGAATACGGCCGTTATAATAGCCTTTGATAATTACCTAAGAGCATCACTTATTTTGTACTCTTTATAACTTCCAAGAGAAAAAAGTGGTCATGATACTTTCGGAGAGAAGGAGGCGAATTCCCCCTCCTACCTTAATATTGAGGGTTTTTCGGGGGAGCATAGCCCCCCTGGTCATCCCCCTGTACCCGCCCATGGGAGGATAGATCTTACCTCTACTATAAAAATTTAATTTATATTAGAGCACAAGGCATAAGAACTCTTAACAGTTTTGCTTAGCGACTTTTAACTTAAATTCTGAAGTATGAAATACCTAGATCCTGGTTATAAAATTCAAGTGTTTGATTCAATTGTTTAAATTTTTCCCTGAATATTTTATACAAGCTTGTATTGATTACGTCTTATACCCTGTCATTAGAACTAAGAAAAGGTATGGATTACGCTGTTTTGAAATTCCTGTTGTGTTTTAAAGTTTTAAGAAAACAAAAATTAAATTTTCATAAACTTATCACAACCTTAGGCGAGTATCAAATGCAAAATAACAACGAACTTGAATATTGAAATATTTTAAGAATCAAAATCCATTTTAAAACTAGACGTTGTAAACAGAAGCTACAACATTGGTATAGCTTTAGAAAGAGTCCTCCAGCTGCCATGTTTACACACAGCTCAAATGGTGACTGACTATCAGAGGTCTAATTATTAATATCAGACATCAGTATTATTAGATCCTTGAATAATAGTTAGTAGATTACTTAAAATCTAATTTAGTACCCTATTAGAACTATGATGACAACACTTAATCCTGTTGTTGTGGGAAATGTGGTTAAACATGGCGGCTGGAGGACTCTTTCTAAAGCTGTTTAGCTACATTTACAAGGAGTTTCAGCAAATTACCAAAGCGTCCTAACTTAACCAAAACTTTGTTCATGTAGTAAATAGCTTCGAATACTTACAACATTTGTCATAATAGCTCAAAAGAATCCTTAACAATTTCACTTCTTTTATATCTTTTTCTTCAGGAGATTCCGGAATTGCCTTAAAGAATTCAATTAAAAAGTATTTCGAAATTTCCGCGTCACTCCATTTCTTTCTGTGAATTTTACTGGAATCGGTATTTCTTTTGGTCTCTTCCATTTCTAATTTAAATAAGACAAAAGATACATAGAATAACCTTATAATTTAATGAAAATAATTTATTTAAGGTAATAGTAAGTTCTAAATAAAAACTGCTGGTTGTAAACTCACGCAAGAAGGCGATAAATCCTGATAAAAAACCCCAAAGATTTAAAACCACTGAAAATATATCAAGTAATAAAAAGAACCACGTTTCACACATAGTGCGTTATTTAAATAAAAAACATTCAATCAAAATTTTAAATCGATTTATTCACCAAATGTTACGATTCAACTTTATCGATATCATGGGAAAATATTATTGTTGCTCCATTTTTCTCTCTATAAAATTCCTACGAGTTGTTCAGAGGTTCGAATCCCTTCACTTTTGATATCAAGCTGCCTCTAACAGGAAGTGCTGATGAACACTATTTTATCTCAAGATATAAAAAGGAACTGGCACAAAATCTATTCTAATTATAATTAGTAAAGGTAGTCTTGAGTAGTCGACAAAAGCACACTTAGACGACTTAAATTCACTTAGTAATGGAATGGAAGGGGTCGGAAATGAACTCTAAACAACCTGGAAGATTTTTTTAACTCTTTATGCCCTGACGGGACTTGTAAGTCCCATTTCCCAATGTTCCAAATTCGTCCAATTTTAGTTTACTTATAGTCAGTGGCGGCTCGTCCATAGGAGCACAGGAGCACGTGAACACTAGGGCGGAGCGAAAAAATGATATTTTTTATTTTGATTATGGCCTAGTGCGGAAAAGTTGTGTACTGGTGAGTTCATCACGTGTGCAAAATTTCGGGGGAAACAAAAAATATCTTCCGTCTTTAAAATGGCCTTGAAGTTTCAAAAAAGTGGTGATTTTTTTACAAAACAACTAAAAACCCAAAGATTAAACTCTCAAATATTGTTCATGATTTTTTTATGAAGAACTAATATAGTTATAGACATAATCTTTCAGGTTCCATTCTTCTATCACTCTTTTTTCGTTAGATATAATTTTTTAATGTTCAAATAAATCTTGTAAAGTTGTTTTTCCTGCATTTTTAAAAAGCTAATAACTCTAGAACTATACAACTTAAAAACCTGAAATTAGTCCCATTAAGTTCGTAATTTTTTTGTCTTTGATTTGATGTGCATCATGACTATCATTTTCTAAAAAATATTTTTCAAAATTTAAAAAAAGTGAAAAAATTTAATAAAAAAAAATTTTTTTTTAATTTTTTTTGAAAAAAAAAATAAATTCCTTTTGACTCATAAATGAACAGTACTACCAAATTTCAAGTTAGAAATAAAATTTAATCATGTATAAAAAATTTTAAAATTCGAAATTTAGGCAATTCCCTAAACAATACCCAAAATTATACAGCAAGAGCAATTCACTCATGGAAAATTCATAAACTCGCTTGAGGGTGTTCATATGACTTAAAACATGCAAAAAATGTCACAAAATGTTCTGAAAATACGACAATTAACAAATTCGGTACAAAACCTTACAGAGCTAATTTTCAACTTTAAGTTAATTTAATATGCATGAATTTTAACTCAATATTCATAAGAAATGTGTTTATATCCAATTTTTTATGTTCTAAAATTTTTAATTTACTTTGATTTGATTTGTTAAAAGTAAAAACAATTAGATATAAACATAATTTGTAGGAATTTTCAGGAGTAAAGCATGCAAATTGAATTAACTTAAAGTTGAAAATTAGCTCTGTAAGGTTTTGTACTAAATTTGTTAATTGTCGTATTTTCAGAACATTTTGTGACATTTTTTGCATGTTTTAAGTCATATGAACACCCTCAAGCGAGTTTATGAATTTTCCATGAGTGAATTGCTCTTGCTGTATAATTTTGGGTATTGTTTAGGGACTTGCCTAAATTTCGAATTTTTTAATTTTTTATACATGATTAAATTTTATTTCTAACTTGAAATTTGGTAGTACTGTTCATTTATGAGTCAAAAGGAATTTAAATTTTTTTTTTCAAAAAAAATTTCAAAAAAAATTTTTTTTTATTAAATTTTTTCACTTTTTTAAATTTTGAAAAATATTTTTTAGAAAATGATGGTCATGATGCACATCAAATCAAAGACAAAAAAATTACGAACTTAATGGGACTAATTTCAGGTTTTTAAGTTGTATAGTTCTAGAGTTATAAGCTTTTTAAAAATGCAGGAAAAACAACTTTACAAGATTTCTTTGAACATTAAAAAATTATATCTAACGAAAAAAGAGTGATAGAAGAATGGAACCTGAAAGATTATGTCTATAACTATATTAGTTCTTCATAAAAAAATCATGAACAATATTTGAGAGTTTAATCTTTGGGTTTTTAGTTGTTTTGTAAAAAAATCACCACTTTTTTGAAACTTCAAGGCCATTTTAAAGACGGAAGATATTTTTTGTTTTCCCCGAAATTTTGCACACGTGGTTAACTCACCAGTACACAACTTTTCCGCACTAGGCCATAATCAAAATAAAAAATATCGTTTTTTCGCTCCGCCCTAGTGAACACCCAGTGAAAAATTAGAAATAAACTCAAATATAAAGATACACAAATATCAAAAGAAAACAATACATAAATCATGCTTAATTTCTTTTTCATACTCAGAATCTAGTTTCTGCCCCCCTTTCACCTGTCAGTAAAAAAATTATTGCCGGAAACGCGAAAGTTTTGTGTTCATCAAATAAAGATAATACTACACTCTTGTTTTTCTTTCCTTATGCGCACGTGTGAGCGAAGAAACTGGATGAGTCTGAAGAAACCTCGACTTCTCGCCGGAGAACATTTGGGCTTAGGGAACGTACCCATACTACGTGACCCATTCAGGGGAGGGAGGGGGGTCTTCAAAATACCACGCTCGGTCACAGGGGGGAGGGGGGCCTTAGGGTTTCGTCACGTAGTCAATTTCTTCTAGTCAATACGACAAAATTAAGCCAAATTAATTATTGAAATTTGCCAAATAAAGACTAATTAAGCCAAATTAATTATTAAAATTAGACAAATTAAGCAAAATTAATTTTTTTAAACTTTCTGTTTGCAAAAAATGATGGCAAACCGTATTTATGAATTACTACGTGAAAACTAGAGGGGGAGGGGGGGTCTTGGCATATACCACGGACCACGGATGGTCACGAAGGGGGGGAGGGGGGTCAAAAATGGTAAAAAATGGGTCACGTAGTATGGGTACGTTCCCTTACGGCAACGCATTGGAGATCCCCGTACGCACAGATTTTGTGTGCCGAGGTTTACGGTTTTGAGGTTTAGCTTGCTTTTTTGTGGTCTAGATTTTTTCCCGGATTGGAAAAGGAGATAAGAACTTTTTAAATGTGTCATTAAACTTTTCACGTTAGCTAATTTGTGATAATTAATTCTTTTGTTATTGGTTATTTTTTTAAGTGGCGTTGGAGTAAAATTACAGATCTTGAACATTACACATCACTTGTATTTTTCACAATCAATTGTTCGATTAAGCATATATAACAAGCACTATGAGTAGACAGACCCAGTGCTCTTGTCATGCTGCTATTTAAAAAAAATTATGATTAGGTATTATGCCTGATTTTAATGAAAGTGTCAAAAATTTATTTACTTCAAAAAGTTTATACGAGTGGACATCATGCATAAAAGTTGTTTTTGAGGTATTATGTTATAGGCTCGGGGTATTATATAAAAATAAAGGCCTTCTTTATCATAAGTTTTGGTTATTTCCATTAAACGCATATTTAAAAAATGTTAAATGCATGCAGTGAAAAATTTAGGGAACTTAAAATAACTCCCCTGAAATAAATAAATTTGTTCTAAAACAAGTTTTCTTTATGTATTCGTCCAACATTCCTTCTCTTTCTTGCTCTTGTGGAAATTTTAATTCATACAAAGGGCGTGAACACCCTGTTAATAAACTCACGAGCCGCCACTGCTTATAGTTGCAGATACGTAAACTTGACATATTTTGGATGAGGACGAGGAAAATAATTTGGGGCATAAAGGGTTAAGGGGCATTGAGAGTCTGGTGAACAATCTTCTGCGAATATTGACACCTAAACCTGTAACATCGGCTAAAAACTAGCCAAATCTTTCGATTCCGGATTTTATTACATAACTATTATAGTATTAAGTATTTAAGAATAGTTGTAACTTCAGTAGATGTTTAAAAAGCTCAGTTGTAATTTCTCAATCTCAAAGGCTTATAACAAATAACAACGTAAAATAACGGCCCATATCGTCATGGCGATACCGATTTTACGATACTGGCCATTATTGGTCGAAATAATTTCTTCGACATTATTTTCTCATTTTTATTAAAGGAAAAATCCTAATTTTCACTTTTACACCTATTTTTCTCATAAATCATGTTATAAAAATTGGTTTTTATATGTTTTTAATATGAAAATAAATTTCACACTACCGGCCAATACCGTCCGATATCATTATTTCGATGTCCGACATTCTCTGGTATTCGCGATATTGGCCGGTATTAGTCCGTCGTTGGCCAATATCTTTGTGCTTCATGGGTAGCATTAAGTTGGGAAAAAATAAAACAGTTGAATCCATCGTCCAGTTCCATCTATCACTGCAACGGATGGATTACCAATTGTTTCTGAGTGGATAACATGATTAACTAACCTAACCCATTCAGTCCAAACGATTTAAAAGTTATTGGTTTGAAGATTGTTTACTCTTGTAATGATTGTAAATCTTGAAGATTGTAAATCTCTACTGATAAATGGTATTCCAAACACTTGAGATAATAATACAATGGTAATATGTGGTTGACAGCAAGAATATTACTTATCTGTTGAAAAATAAAAATCTTTTGATTTACGTTAAACTGAGAGTTTAGTAGCCGAGAAAAACACTTCGGAGGGAAATATTGTTTGGGGGTTTTGGGGGGATACGAGGTAATTTTAGTTGTTTTTTCTATGGTAAAAAAAGAAAAAGATCTAAATTTCAATACATTTTTAAATCCTCCTTTTTGGCTACGCCCCTATAAGAAAAATATCTGAATATTTCGCATCTAAATTAAAAAGGTATTCTAAAAACCCTTCTGTGTTGAGACTTTGCCACTTGTTTTATTTGTTTGTGGCGTCGCTATACTCTAAGTTGAGATGTTTAGTGCTATCTGTGCCGGTTTTCTGACCAGATGCAATCGATGCATCTAAACTCTGCGATAGCAAGCACATGGTCTTACGTCATTTCCCGCACGTTTCAAAAGAAAAGTGAAAATCAAAATGTTTACGTTTGATCGTTGGTGGTGTTTGCAATACTTTTTTACTATTCTAACTTGTCATAATAGTGCATTATAGGGATCCAAACGTTTTTAAAAAGTATTTGTAGTTCTTTTATTTCATTAAAAAGCGTTTTACTCCCAAAGCTACATGTTTTGTGTTTTCAATGGATCCAACAAAAGCTAGCAGAACAAAACCTGGATGTCGATTGTTTGATCGAGGTAAAATAATTCTTGAGATTATTTGTTCTTTTACTAGATATAATTAATAAATATATAATATCTGGATTTGTGGCCATTATGTAGTACTGGTTGAGAAGTTAATCTGCTGTACCTTTTGTTCTTTAAACATTAGAGGTTGAAAGCCAATCATTCAGAATAACTACGCTACTATCTATTGAATCTAAATTGATATTCCTTCACATTCTCTCTGTATTATTTAGTGATTTTATACTCTGATCACTGATCTTGTCATAATTTGTAGCATATTTTGCTGTTAAACCCTAAAGTTTCAATTAAAAGCTTTAAGTTTGTCAATCTTATCCCTATGGCAGCAAAATAAAACTTGGTTCTTATGTTATCTCTACAACCGTACCGCTTAATATGAAACATTATGAAAACCCATTGACTTTTCTGTTTCCGAGCCGCTGAAATAGACGACCACTGAATGGTCGACGGTATAATACGTAAGTACCTAAAACTTTAGTAGGGGGCCTGTCTAAGTTTTTTAAATGTTAAGAACATTTAGTCCTTTACGGATAGCAGAATAGATAATTAGAGAACCTGCTTTTAAAAATTTATTTTGTAAAGGTACCTTTTTCTCAAATAGTAGGTAGTAATTAAATCCCCTGACAGACCACTGAATGCATTTGTGTGTTTTGTAAAGACATTGTAAAATCAGTCTCATGACTGTTCAGAAACTAAATTTTAAGATAAGGGGTACAAGTATTAATTCAGGATTATAGTTTCGTTGCGATAGGCACCGCCTGATAGGCCACTAGGCCTGGGCAGATTTGATTTTGATTGATAGTTTTGTTGGTACTTGCAAAATCCTCATGCCATTGACAGGTTTAGGTTACATTTTTTAAAAAATCTAGGAATTACAATTTAATTGGATCGAAATAATCAGGGATTCAATGGGAATACAATTAAATAAAAACAACTTGATAAACATAGTATAAAATTTTAGAAATTTATCAACCGTGCAGTGAGTGAACCTAGTGAACCTCTTCTACGGCTTAGCTTTTTACTCACCTACTTAAGAATAATCCTTTATTTAACTGATGTGCTTAAATGAAAAATCAAAAAGGAATTCGTATGTCATAAACTAATGATTTAATGCCAATTTAAAATCATCAATCAAAGCCATAAAAACAATTTGGCGAGGAAAGTGTTTGTAACAATTACTTATATATACATCATTTTTGTGACATAAATATTTTTATTTTACAGCTATAAACAGTGTTAAAAATCAATCTTCATCTGCAAAATTAAAAATGATTGAAGAAACAGGTCATGGTAAGTAATTCATAATATTTCCATGAAGTAATTGTGAACATTTTATTTTTTATTAGGGTTCATTTTATTATACTTAGGGGAGAGGAGGGAGGAATGGGACAATTTTCACTAAATATTTTTTTATTCATTATCCCCTGCTTATTCATAGATGCAAATGGTTGGATAATAAACTTACATGTTTTAACTTAATTTTTTAAAAATATACAGTTCTTAAATGTTGTTTAATTTTATCACTTTTGATCATTCAAATTACAAGAATTTTGTCCCATTCCTCCCGCATGGGTGGGAGGAGTGGGACATGAGTATGGGAGGAGTGGGACACTTTTGAAAAGTAAAGAAAATTAGTAAGTTGTCATAATGAGAAAGGGCCTAGTATTTTACCTACTATTCTTTTAACCTTTGCCCACATTGTTAAACAGCTTTCAATCTTATATCTATTATAGAATAATTTTTAAAAAATATTCAGTATACTTGAACTCTGTCCCATGGTGTTAAGAATCAATAATTGAATTACAATGTAGTACTTCAAGAAAAGAAAAGCGTTTCAATTGAAGCGATAAAGATAGCTATCAGAAATTAATATTTTAAAATTTTGTTTACATTTTTGCAGATTTAAACAGACAAATTAAGTTTAAGCTGATTTTTGCAGATGATTTGCATGTCCCATTCCTCCCTCTTCAGAGTGTCCCATTCCTCCCTCCACACATTGTTTTTAAAATATAACTTGTCACATAAACTATGCTGGTGTTAGGCTTTATGAAATTGCAGATTAGCATACATTATATCTTTTAGATTACAATGGCATTATATACTGTTTGTTCTACAAATTACATGAGAAATGAAATAAAACTAAAGATTGACTGGAAATTTACTTTGGAGGTGGGAAAATGAAATTTTTACAACTATAAACAGAAACTTGCTGCTGGATAAACTAAATGAAGGAAATAACAAGAAGCTATAAGAAGGCCATCTAATAACCAAACTGGAAATAAAATAAACTGATTTATTTTGCCATAATTTCAGCTGTCCCACTCCTCCCACTGTCCCATTCCTCCCTCCTCTCCCCTACTCCCAGGGCCGTATTTAGGCATGTGCAACATGTGCTATAGCACAGGGGTTTCCAACTTCTAAGTACTCGCGGGCCGCAATCGAAATCACAAGTCAAGTGGCGGGCCGCAAAGTAATCTGGCTCCTTTTTAACGATGATATTTTTTTTGGGGTGAGAGTCTTCAATATGAAACTTTTCCAGCAAAAGAGGGACGAAGGTTGTTTACATATTTTGAATGTATGCACTACATTATATTTTCCAAAATTCCAGAGGACATACGAGTTTTATAAGAGGAAACATTTTTTTCTCTTATACAACTCGTAGGAATACTGAATATTACTTAAATGAAAAGGTCTTCCGTAAGAAACTGTAAATTTTCCTTAGATGGTTGTTTTACCTAATTTTTTGATACTCCATTCCGCCCCTCCTCATGATAAAGGTTGTAAAAGCCTTCATACCCCCTTGCTACCCTCAGGGGGAATTTCAGGTTTTACAAACGATCTCTCGAAACTTTAAACTTGTAATTCTTGCCCCATAGAAAACGATCGAAGCTAGTCCATAATCTAAGAGGTATATGGGGGGGTCGGGGGTTCTCCCCCGAAAAAATTTTGAATTTTAGTGTGCTAAAAAGTTTTTTGAAGCTACTTTTTGGAGGGTTTTCAGAGAACTTCGCGGGCCGCACAAAATGACCTGGCGGGCCTCATGCGGCCCGCCAGTTGGAAACCCCTGCTATAGCACAAGGCGGCAAAATTTTTGGGGGCGGCAGATTACAACAATTCAAAATGCTACTTTTGCATCTTAGGGAAAGCAGCTTTTTTTTTGTTAAAAAATGGATGGGTTTGCTCGAGTGGATCGGCGTATAGGAAAAATGTCGGTGAGAAAAAATATTTTCTATTCTTAATTAAATAGGATTAAATACTAATTTCACCCATTTGGGTCCAAGAGGGGGCATTCTGGACAGTGCTTCTGGTGAATTCCAACGTAACGGATGTTACACTCGTACGAAAATTCGATGTTTAAACAATTTTTAAGGGCATAAAAACGTCTCATAATAATGATTATATATTTTTTCCTAGTAAAACTAGTTCTGAATAAAAGATATACATGTTTGAAAATTTATTTCCGGGGTTGTGAAGTGGGGGGGTAAATTATTGTTTTTTGTAACGGATGTTACATGAATGGAAGCCATTTTACACTTTAGTGTCATCAGTTTAAAAAGTCTGTGAATCTATAAGGCATTTTAGTTTAAAAAAAATTTAAATAACATTACTAGACATGTACGCAATATATCACAGCATTGACTAAAAAATTCAGTCATTTTTTGTATTTTTTAAAAAATTCTAAACTTTCGTAACGGACGTTACATGGTGTAACAGACGTTACGTCGTACGAAATGCATACCATTCAGGCCTTGAATATTTAAGTTAAAGTTGAAGAGGAGGATCATAACTTCATAAGAACCACTCATGTACTCCAAGATTATCAATTGGGGGTTGTTACAATATCGGCCAATATCGTAAATACCGATAAATCTCGTACATGTCTAGTACTTTAAATTACTAAAAAACAACGTTAAAAACATTCAAAATAACGTTATTTTGAATGAATAATCCCTGTTAAAATTAAATTTGATGTAGTTTATTAATTAAACAACGCTGAAATACCGGCCAATATCGAAAATACCGATAAATATCATAAATTGTCCTGAGCTTTAAATTAGTAAAAAACAAGGTTAAAGACATACAAAGTAATATTATTTAGAATGAATAAACCTGTTAAAATTAAGTTCGGTGTAGTTTATTAATTGAAAAACGCTGCGATATCGGCCAATATCGCAAATCCCGATAAATATCATACACTGTGTCCAGAGCTTAAATTAGTGAAAAAAACAAGGTTAAGACAAACAAAGTAATATTATTTTGAATGAATAAACCTGTTAAAATTAAATTTCATGCAGTTTATTAATTAAACAATGTTGCGATATCGGCCAATATCGCAAATATAAAAATATCATACATAGTCAAGAGCTTTAAATTTAGTAAAAAAAGGGTTAAAAACATACAAAAATTATTTTGAATGATAAAACCTGTTAAAATCTACGATATTGGCCAATATGGCAAATACCGATAAATATTAAGCATTGGGTAGCACTTTAAATTACTAAAAAAGAAGGTTAAAAGCACTCAAAATGACTTTATGAATGAACTTATTAAAATTAAAATAATTTATTAATTTACCAATGCCAATTTTTGTATTAGCCAATACCTGTAAATATCATGCAATGAGTGGCTTTTCAAATAAAAAAGAGAACAATTTTAAAAATAATCAAAATTATATTATTTTACCTACCCTTTTAAATTAAGTAAAATTTGTCTGAGAAACAGCATTGGCCAGCCAAAACAAAAATTAAGCCATATTGACTGATATTTCTAAGTACATTTTAATAATGACCAATACTGATAATATTATATTAGTCATGCTGCTTGGAAATAAGGGTAATGATAAAGTAATGGGTAAATAAGGGTAAAGTAATGATCATTACTTTCACATTAAAACTTTAAGTACCTAGAAATTAAGTTACAATGATAAATTAAATCTTAAGTGCATTGTTAAAAAATTCACTCGACAACCATTTTAAAATTGAAAGTGCCATTATAATGACAAAGTTAAAATTGTTACTAAAATGAAGTTAACGGTTTTTAATTTTTTAGCATCCTAAATACCTGATCTTATAGTTTTTATTTGTGAAAAAAAAAGGTAAAATAAAATTGCTGAGAAAAAATCTTTATATACCTGGGATCTCAGGATGCCTTTACTGAAAGTTAGTATTTGAATTCTAATTTGCTGAAAAAGTTTAATTAATGTTTAATTTAATTAAATATTGTTTTTGCCATTAAAAGGGGGATTGCCCCCTTCCCATGATGGTTGACATGGTGCCCTAGATGCCTCTGTTTTGCAAATATAGATTGGAAATTCTTGGTTGACACATAGTAAGATAAAATATAAAATTTATGACATAATTAATTTTTAATTAAAATGTATTACTTTCAATTAATTATATAATTGATAAATTAAAATAAATAAATTTATTAATAGTAGGTTCCTTATTAAGCTTTTATTATGCCAAGTTATATGTGTAACAGACGTTACATTGACATTGTAACGTCCGTTACGACAGGCACATGTAACGTCTGTTACACCTGTATTTACAGGTAATATAATTTTTTTTCACAAATTTTGATGTTATTGGTTCTTTTACCTTAAAATTAAAGTAGAAAGTGGAAATAAAAGTTTAAAAAACCATTTATCACTATGTGAGACAAACTTTAGTGAAATTTGTAACAGACGTTACATGCTCAACCTGGTATGACAAATAGACCCCCAGCTAGGCAGTTTTTGATTAAATCACTTGTAAACACACATTTATTTTATATTTAGAGATCTAACATCAATAATAAACTTCTGTGGAACAACTTTGATGACATAATTTACAGATGTAATAAGGTAAAAAGTCGGTAATTTCAGCAGCAACAAAACTTTTACAATACATGCTTTTTGATGATTTCCTCTACAAAATAGAGCTAATATTTGTAAAAACCAATGTTTGTTTCTAATTCTATAGACTTTAAGCTTTCCAATGATGTATAACACTTGGGATTTTGATAAAGTTTATTTTTTTCCACCCGGGTGACTAGTTAGCTGGAATTCACCTTCTCTTGGACCCAAAAATGTTCTCAAAATGAGTTAAAACCCTACTTTTACCAGTCAAATTTCAAACATTTTTATGGGGGAGGACCCCCATACCCCCCTGCGGTTCCACGATGGAATCTTGTGTGACACTTTTTAAAAATTCCCCAACATTTTGATATTTTGTGACTAAAGGTAAAGACTCCACCTTTAAGCAATAGACTTTAAAAGAAACAAGGGGTATTTTCTTGAAACAGGAAATGAAATAAAGGGGGCGGCCATAAATCGATATGCACAGGGCGGCAAAAACTCCAAATCCGGGCCTGCTTACTCCCAGTGATAATTTTAACGCCTCTGAGAGCGTATTTCACGCATTGAAAATAGGAAATACGCTTTTAAAAACTAGCCAGGCGTATTTTCACCCTTTGAATTTTTTAACAAACGTTTTGCTTAAAAAATGCATGGCACCCCACAGAAATCAAAAAAAATTTTCTACTCAAATTTTTAATATTAAATAAAAATTTAATTTATAATGTTTAATGTAAAATAAATTATTTTATTTATAATGTTTAATATTTTCTATTTATATTAACAGATGCTATAATTGTTAAAAACCAAAATAGCATATCCTCATTTTTCCTATTTCAGTTTATCCATTAAAAAATGTTTTTATAAAAAATTGGTCTCTATATATGAGGCCCCCAGTTTCAAAACCGGACATTTGCATTTTGACACAGCTTCGGTAAGAGTCGACGCGGTCGCCAAATGGAATATTACGGTATCATGCTATATTATCACGGCTGGTCGCCCGTTCCGGCCGCCATGTTTTACACCGACTCAAATGATAACACTTAAGTGCGTTACGAAATATAATTTTGTTCTTATTTTTAAATTAAGCAGTTACCGGGGATTGAAATATGTATCTCCCGCATGCAGAGCGTGCACCATACCGCAGATCCAGCGGGATATACTGAAATCGTAAAAACTTGTTATAACATCCTTTTACTTGGGTTAATCTTTATTTGAGTCGTGGTAAAACATGGCGGCCGGAAAGGAGACCGGCCGTGATATAGCGGCAACTAATCTTCCATTTGGCGACCGATTCGCTGTCATCAAATGGTCGATTCTTTTATCAAAACTGTGTCAAAATGCATATGTCCGGTTTTGAAACTAGGGGCCTCATATAGTTTATGCTATTTCCGTATTTCACTCCTCATTAATGAATTTCACGCCTCCTAAGAAAGTCAAGGAGTATTTTTACTCTTCAAAAAAATCCTAAGAATAACACTGCTTACTCCTTATGTAACACTTCATGACACAAATTTTGGTTCAATTCCCATTAACGTTCCCGCTAAATACTGCTATGCTCTTTTGTACCCCAAAAAGTAGAAGTATTGCAAAATAATTTCAAACTCATTGATTAAAATGTTTAGTTAGATCAATAACTGTTCAGAAAAACAATAAAAGTTAAAAACAAATATCAATATTTGAATGTATGGTGTTCAAAAAAGCTTGGCGATATTTAGCAAGAACATAAACGAAATTGAACCCAAATTTTTACTTTCAAATTAAATGATCTTTTAGTGGCTTTGTAGAAGAGTTAATGATTTTAGACAAACATTTTTTTAACATTGTGTGTATGGGTTAAATTCATGCTTTATTAGTATACAAAGCAGCTCTTAAAATTGTTTTTAGTTGTTTAACTTAAATTGAACAAGGTAAATTTTAATTGGGATGGTAGGAAGTATTATTTTTTAACAGGGTAGTGGACAAATGAAATGGGTTACCTGAAACGATTATCAACTCAAATGGGGTAAACAAATTCAAGATTAAAATTGACAGATACTGGGCATCGGGTGGTTTGAGTTAAATGGACCAGACCAACCTTGTTGGGCGCTTGCCTGTAGTTGGTCGACTTAATTTGTATTTGTATTAAAAAAACCTCTGAATCAACTACCTTTTTACAGTTTTAACTTCTACAATACCTGCAAATTAACTTGTTAGACTATTTTAACTCTTAAGGATCTAAAGTGAAAAACATAAAATTAAAACTTTCTTTTCAATCATCATCCACTTTTTTAAATGATTGATTTCTAAAAATAATTATTTTGTTTTAGTTCCTTGCTTTTCTTCAATCAATGTTGATTCCCAAAACTTAGTTTCAATGAAACTGATGTCTACTCCTGAAGTGCAATATTCATCCTTAGCATCTAATAAGTCAAAAAACAATGGATCTAATATGAATGATTTTTCCATTAATACAAATGTACTGACTTATTCTGAAGGGAAGTGCTCGGCCGATTCTTTAAGCAACAATTCTTGTGTAGACTACAATCTTCCCATTACTCAGTCTAATTTTTTACTTGATAATCCTGAAGTTCACTGTTCTAACCTGATTGAAGATGAAAAAGGGTACAGTTCAAGCAATAATAACATTTTTAAAATCTGCTCTTTTCCCCAAGACAGCTTTTTAAAAAGCTATAGATTGACCCCAATGTATAATGGCTGTGATGATGAATCTCTAGATTGGAGCAGTGACAATGCACTTGGTATTGCAAATCCATACGAAAATATGAATTTTAAGGAAAAGGGTATTTTACCAACAGTTCAGCCATGTGCTCCTGGCTCTGAAGCAAATGACCCATATTTGGATAAAATATCAACTATTGATCCTTCTGATATTGCAGAGATAACTAAAGTTGAAGATATGGGATGCATAAAGCATGAACTTACTCTTGGTTCAAATAGTAGCCTGAGAGAATACACTGTGAATAAGTTCTTAACTAATGACTTTGCATGTGATGAACCTTCCAAGAGTAGCCTTTTGGTGGATTACAAATGTGCAAATATTAACTTACCAACAACAAGACACGGTTCTAAAACAAAAAGTACAGGTGTCGACTTGTTATCTTATGATTCTAATTCAGATAATCAAGATAGTGGCTATATGGAGCAAAATAATGGTTTCCAAACTGAGATATCTTCAGGATATAATATTCCTGTAAATATTCTAGTCTCTGAATCAAAAAGTGCAATAGATGAGGTGAAAGATTCAAGGTGTAATTTTGAATTCAATGATCCTTTCAGAAGCAAGACATCACTAAGTCGCAGTATCAAAGTCACTGTAGAAATTTCAGACTCTGAAACATCCAATGTGATAGATAAACTTTCATTAAATTGTAATTTTTCTGAAAGCGGTTCTGCATGCATGCTTCCAATAACTATACAGATAGCTGAATGTGAAGGAGAGTTTGCCAAATCCCCCGTAAGTTTTGGTTCAGGCATTCCAAAGGAAAACTTGGGAAAAGGTACAAGTGAAAGTTACAACCTTCCTGTTGCAATACTCATTTCTGAATCCAGAAACTCCAGTCAGATTCAACAGAAACCTGCTGATTTCAACTACATCAATGTGGACTGTGCAATAAACAATCCATTGAGCTTAACTGCAAAGAGCTTGACTAACACTAGGGAGTGGAACATGACATCTCCCTGCTCTGAAAATTTCCCGAGTGATAATCCCTATTCTGGAAAAATAAATACATCTGATGAACATCAAGATAAGTTTTTTGCTAAAAAGTACTGTGATGCTGGTTATCATTTGCCAGTACATGTTACTTCTGCTGATAAGTGCATGAGGAGTTTTCTTCCTAAAGATGGAGGAGGAGATGTATTGAAAAACAATTTTATGGATGGTTTTTCACCTAAAGATTCTAGGAATACAAAAGCAGTTTCATTAGAAGAGGCTCCTACTGATTACAGCCCTCCAATAATTGCTCCCAAATCAAAGTTGGAAAGTTTTAGTAAAAGTGAATTTGAAGAGCACTCAACTGGGTTAAAAGCTTACAAATACAATGACTTTTCTCCTAAAAGTTTGTGCGAAAGCTGTTTTTTGGAATACAGCTTTCAATTCAGCATGTTTATTACCCAGTTTAAAGATAGAGATATTGATACAACTGAATGTACCTGTACTGCCCCATTGGCTGATTCCAAATCTGATAGTTTTCCTGAGGAACCATCTGTGTATTACAGTTTCCCAAGATTTTCCAGTCCAGAATCAACAAATTTTAAAAACTTTGACCTCACGTTGTCACCTATAAATATGCCATCAGGTTCTGTAGTTTGTGATTGGAATCTACCTGAGTTGCCCAATGATTTCAGTCTTCCAATTAGTAGTTCATGTTGTGAGCTAAATCCTTTCCTTTATGAGGAAGATGAAAGCACCAATTCAACTGTTCATTATGGAATCAAGTCATCTTATTCCTGCGAGAACTATGGTATGTTGTTTATTCTAAGTACCTAAAATTTAGCCCTTATTCCTGCAATGTCAGCAATTTATAACAGTACTTTCCACTTCATTTTAGTGCTTGGAAATTCTAAAGGACAGAACGATAACGAGAACGATTCTACAAGCCCTGACAGAGAAGAAAGGCATAAAACTCAAGATGGTGAATGTTTGGTGCCAGGATACGACTTAAAGACGTTGTATTCATCAGAATTTGGTCATAAATTCATTGATTCTCACTGCCACCTGGATTTCTTGTTCCAAAAACTGAGATATAAGGGAACTTTCTTAGAGTATAAATCTATGAATAAGGCAACTTTTCCAAAAAGCTATGAAGGATGTGTGGCTGTGTTTTGTGAACCAGATACATTTATTAATGTAAGTATACATTATATAGTTTGTATTATTATTTTTTAGTGTTTGTTGCACAGCCTTTGATAGTATTAAGTTTTTACCATCTGTTTATAAAAGGACCTTTAAAGTTCTTTTCCCCTCTCCTCAATACTGCTGCTTTCAAACCAAAGAAAATTTCTGTAAAATTTCAATAAAAAGTTCCGGTATTGTTGCAATATGCAATCTAAAGGTTTAATTTACTGATTTTAGGGTAAATATTTTAATAAATAGAACATTTTTAATTATAAGAGGAAAAACACATGGATTTTAAAAATAAAAAAACTGTGGTGTCATCATCTACTCTAAATCCAGCTAACTAAACTGGTGGATTGTATACTGCATGAATACCTAAGTTCGAAAGCAATTCAATTGAATTCAGTAAGTTACCATTTTAGTGTTTAAAATTATGACCTTTATCAAGATGTTATTTTTACTCTAGAAAAACAACTGGGAAAAATACTTGGAAGAAAATGTGTGGGCAACTTTTGGATGTCATCCTCATTTTTCAAGATTTTACTGTGAGAAGTATGAAAATGCTATTTTAGAGGCCTTAAATCATCCCCAAGTGAGGGCTTTTGGAGAAATAGGTTTAGACTATTCTAAAAAGTAAGTATTTATTGTTTCGTTTTAGAGCAGTAACCACTTCTTCCATCCAGTGACCATCTTCACTGACCACTGCACTGGTTGGAAACCACTGCTCTAGAGTGGTAGTGTTTTACTATTACATAATGTAACTCGAACTGATTGCTGGTTTTCTGCAAAAATGTCAAACTTGAAAGTTATTGGGTTCAAAGCTTTTTAATAAGTATAAACAGTTAAAATTTGGGATCACCATTTTCTATTTAGAGCAAGAAATACGTCCTAACCTTTTTTTCATAATGGGAAGTGAAATTTGACATTAGTAGTAAATGTAAGGTAATAAAGTTTTTACTATGTGAATTCTTTGCATACACCCGTATTAACCATCACAAGTCGATTGAGAGATTATCCCCAGATGGTATAAACTCGGATCGAGGTTTATCCGAGGACGAGATTTGATCATTATCGACCAGAATCTGCCATTCCTGGATTGTTCAATCTGAAGAGTTGAATGTAAAGCTACTTCTGATTGGACCGCGATGACGCCAGGCTGTTGCGAGTCTGGCTGTGCGATCAAGCCCAGAGTTCTGTGCTGTTTATAGTCCAGTGTAAATTATTTTCAATAAAATCTTGCTTTAAAACATTTCTATCGCAACTAATAATAACTATACAACCAATTATAGAAAATGACTTAAACTAGTGAGTGTGTTCTCATTTTCTTCCTTTACATTCAAAATTGTTTTCACAATACTGGTTATCTAATGCTAACCCTGTATGCAGACCGGCCAACTCTCAGGTTTTTGGCCGAAGTCTCCGTTTTTTTCGCTAAAACTCCGGCCTCCGGCTTTTCTTGTGTTTCCTCCGGGTTTTTTTCCTTTTGCACCAAGTTGATCTTGAAAGAAACATTTATCCGTTCTATGTAAGGAATGTTAATATCAATCAGATCTTCTGTAAGCATAAGCAGACAAAACCTGGAAAGTTTGGTAACACTGAGAGCAAACCAAAAAGAGCCTTGTTTCCAAAAAGTATTTAGTGAAAAATTCTTAAGAAATGCCAAGTCTGTAACCTCTGCATCTTTTTTAAATAATCTTATTTAACTTGATTTCGATAAATACATATTTTTTGCTAAACGTGTTTGTATTAAATGTATTTTTTAAGATGCCTTTTTTTGTATGTATGTTTTTCATATATCAAAATATAATCCCTTAAGTGCAATTTCCTATGCCGTTATGTCGATAAAAATATCTCAGGTTTTTTGAAGTTAACAAGTTGGCAGGTCTGCTGTATGGGACTATTTCAATATTGTTTTAAAATGTACTCAGTAGTATCTAATAATATTCATTCACCTCTCTAAAAATAGACTATTTTTGAAAGAATTATAAGAAATTAATAGTTAAAAAGGAAAAATTTTGAAATTTAAGTAAGAGCTGTACTAAATATTTAATACCTTAGTACAAAGGTTCTCAAACTGTGGGTCGCGAGAGAATTTTTGGTGAGTGGCAGGGTCGCTAGAAGATTTTGAATTATAGGTATTTTTATAATTTTAATGAGAAAGGGATGTTGGCTTAACCGATAGTAAAGAAAATAACTAAATAAAAATGTAAAAAACTTGAAGTTGATAGTAAAAGAAAAGTAAAGAAACACTTTTATCACTTTAATATGATTGTGATGCAAAATATTTATTCAAATAATATAAAGATTTTAAAAAAATATTTATAAAAAACAGTGTTTCTACACGTAGAGCACCTCTCTACTGGAGACCAATTAGAAATTTTGGATTTTTTCTTAAGAAATGTAACTGCAAATAATTACACTTAGATAACTAAAAAAAGCGAGTTAAAACGCTGTTTTTAAGAGTCAAACTTTAAAAAAATTTCGGGGGAAAACCCCCAATCCCCCCGTTTAATCGTCAGTGTTAGTATTGCAGTTCCAGACAAAACTTAAAAATGTTTGGTTCAAAATAAAATGGTTTAGTTGTTAACAAAAATAAACGAAATTTAAAAAGTAAATAGTTATGGACCAAACCTTATTACGTACTTTGTGGCCTTGCGGGGTGTAAAAGTGTGCAATAATGAAAAAGGGTTAAAGAACATAAAATATTTTAATTATCAGGCCAAGTTAAAGATAATGTCTTAAAATGATTTCTAAGCTAAAGTTGAGGTGGGTCGCGTTAGATTATGTTCTTAAACAGTGGGTCACAATGGTCAAAAGTTTGAGAACCCCTGCCTTAGTAAGTTTGTTAGAGCACCATCTAGTGAAATGAGCACGAACTCTAAATGTTCTGTATTGTGTGATTTCATGAAAAGTAACCTTTATTATTACACATAATTTGTCATCAAGTTCTCACTTAAATGTTAATTTTCGCTTGCATTGCATTGCAAATTATCCTCAGTAGGATCCGCCAACATTAGGGGGTTCGATTTGAAGCTTGGATCCGAGGCTTAAGCGCCCAATTATCCTGAACCTTGACTAGTCGATAACGTTTTACTTTGGATCTGCAGATAATCCTTTAATTGGCGATGGTCAATACGGGTAATAAAGGATTAGATATTAGTTTTTATACATTGTACTCATTTGCATACCTGCCAACCGTTCCGATTAAATCGTATTTGTTCCGAATTTCCGCTGTTGTTCCGATAATACGATTTTAGCATAAAAAGTTCCGATTTTTCATTATTTTACTCCTTTCTTCGTGAATCTTTCCTTTTCGACCGATTCTAATTGCTCAGCGAGCGAGAATCGTCTTTGCATACGGCGTATGGGTACTTTATCCTCATTCATATATGCATGCTTATTTTTAATTGATTATTGAAATTGTGAGTTACTCTTTGGTTAAAAAAATGAAGTTAAACATTTTGTGAATTACAAGCCTTTTTATAATTATACCCCTTTAAAAACGTTTATTCAAAATGTGTCGTGGATAGTGTTCCGATTTCTTTTTCTGAAAAGTTGGCAGCTATGCATTTGTTACTTAGATTTCTCAACTTATGATGCATAAAAAAGTTATTTTTAGAATTTAAATATCATCCTATCTTAAAATCCATGCTAACTTTTGTTCTACTTTTTGAGGAATTTCAAAACCTAATTTTAGGCTTCATTTGTGTAGTGAATAATAGTGAAATATTTTGAATTTCCATCATCAATTATAATAGAAAAACGATGAATCAAATCTTTTTTTAATTTCCCCATGCATTCTTAAATATTATTTCACAGTTATGGCTTAATAGTTTAATGTTAAAGTGTAAATGTGTTTACAATGTTAAGAAAACTTAATTTATTTTCAGTAATCATTGCACACCAGAGATTCAACACAAGGTCTTTAGAAGACAGTTAAGGATCTGTGTGTCAAAAAAACTTCCCTTAGTGCTTCACTGCAGAGATTCTCATGGGGATACCCTAAAAGTTGCCAAAGAAGTAAGAGAATAGCTTGATTTTTTTTATAGATTGTGTTAAAAATTCTCAGGTTAAGAGGGGTGGTTCCTCAGAGATGTATAAATTTTTGGTCAATGTGATAAACCCAGATATTATTAATAGTACTAGTCATTTTAGACAAATTGATAAATGCTACAAATTTTTCATTAAATCAGCAATTCTAAATGCATATTTTTTTAGTTTAATTAATTAAAAATAGTACATTTTGTATGTTTGAATTGAAACACGTTATAAAAGGAGGGTCACACACAAAATGATAAACATGGTTATGTAATGAATAGTCCCTCATGTTTTAGAAAATTTCGTTAGAAGTATTTAAAAATTATTTTTTGTTTAATTTCAGATACTTCCCAATGATCAAAAGATCCATCTTCATTGCTTTACTGATACTTGGCACTGGGCAAAGGAGTGGATGGAAGCCTTCCCAAATCTGTGCATTGGTTTTACCAATCATATAACTTCAAATTCAACAAAAGATGTTTGTGATGTAGTGAAAAGGATGCCACTCAATCGATTATTATTAGAAACAGATGCACCCTACTTTTTACCTAAAGTGGTAAGCTTTAGAAAATAATTCTTCTTAACATTCTTTATTTCTTGCAGGTGGTTTTGCCACTTTGGAAGAAACTAAACTTGCCACCTCTGGATTTACCTTTAACAGTAATAATTAGCTTCAACTGGTTTTCTTGAGCTAAGTAAAGACTCTGGTTTGAATCCACTATTGCAAGCATTTTCCTGTTTCTTGTCCTCTTTCACAATTATGGTTGGGTGGCTTATTACAAAAAAACTGCAAAATGTGATACCTTCATGAAACTTTCAGGGATGTTATATAATCATATAAGAACTAAAAAATCGATGGGAGCCCAAAATTTTAGGGCGTGGTTTGACCGCTGTGACGTCATAACAAGATGGCGCCCGCAGGCCTATATTCGGTTCTTTTAATGATAGAAATACATTTTTGGGGTCAAATATTATATTTTAAGGGTCAAAGAATATGATTCTGATGATAAAATGTGCAATTTGTTTTAAAAAGTTACTAAAGTTCAAAAAAAGCTCGAAATAGTAAAACAGTCTATCGCCAGTTGCGTCAAAAAAATTTGTAGAAAAGTTATTTTTTTCGACGGTGTTATATGTTTATTGGGGTGCTGATTCCGAATATCTAGTTCACTTCCACGTGAAAGGTCGGCTTCATATCAAAAACTGCAAAAATATGCGAAAATATAGCAAACTTTTTACTCTTTCTTCGGATTTTCGCTTATATTTCAAAAAATATCAGTTTCTCGAAAAATAATTAAGTTACAAAGTTGGAGTAAACAAAATTTCCTAAAAAATTCACCAGTCAATTTTATTTTCCGAATAATATTTTTCACTTTATAACGCATTGAAAAACAGATAATTTTAACACAGGATAATTTAAACAGTGTATGTTTGTTTCTCTGTTTTTCAGTGTGTTATAACAGCAAAACTGTTCTTCGGAAAATAAAAATTGAGTAGTGAATTTTGTAGGAAATTTTGTTTACTTCAACTTTGTAATTTAAATAATTTTCGAGAAACTAATATTTTTTGAAATATAAGCGAAAATCCGAAGAAAGAGTAAAAATTTTGCTATATTTTCGCATATTTTTGCAGTTTTTGATATGAAGCCGACCTTCCACTTGGAAGTGAACTAGATATTCAAAATCAGCACCCCAAAAAAACTTATAAAACCGTCGAAAAAAATAACTTTCCTACAAATTTTTTTTGACGCAACTGGCGATAGGTGGTTTTACTATTTCGAGTTTTTTTTAACTTTAGTAACTTTTTAAAACAAATTGCACATTTTATCATCAGAATCATATTCTTTGACCCTTAAAATATAATATTTGACCCCAAAAATGTATTTCTATCAATAAAAGAACCGAATATAGGCCTGCGGGCGCCATCTACTTGTTATGACGTTATAACGGTCAAACCACGCCCTAAAATTTTGTGCCCCCATCGATTTTTTAGTTCTTATATGATTATCTAACATCCCTGAAAGTTTCATGAAAGTATCACATTTTGCAGTTTACAGGCATTTTTATGTAATAAGCCACCCAGCTAATTAAGAACTGAGTCAATTTAAAAATCGAATTTTGTAAATAATTCTGTTAATTTTTAAAGATCCTGAATTTAGAAACATTTATGCGATAAAGGTTAAGCTTATAGCTTATGAAATGCTCATTGGTAGTTTGACTTACATTTTTCATTAATAAGTAATGCTTAATTATACTTGTAATGCATTTTACATTGATATTTTATATTTCAGGTTCAAATAAGAAAGTATTCGCATCCTGGAATGGCAATTCATGTTGCTGCCCAGATAGCTGCAATAAAAGACATTCCCATTGAGGAAGTTCTTTACTGGGCAAGGAAAAACACACATTATGTATACGGAATTTAGTTTAGTATCATGTAAACCTTGCATATATCATGTTTACGAAAATACCATTGTCATGACATTGTACATAAATACACTTGAGATTTGATAATTTATTCTAGAATTATTTACATCTGTTTTTTTACCTATAACCAAGAAATAAACTTTTACAATCACTGAAATGTATTTGATTTAATTAATTCTGTGTTTTAAGATTTCACATTTTTATATTAACTGATGGAATTGGTCAATGCGACCCATTCCCTGACGTAGTTAAAAAATTATGTAGATGGAAAAAGAGTCTTATAATAAAAGTTAAATAGTCTTATAAATTATAAATATAGCATCCCTATCATCCATCTGCAGGGATGAGATTTTTTAGACTTTTAGAGGGTTTCTCAGAGTTATTTGAATTTTCTAAAACATTTTCAGGCTTTTTACTGTTTGAAAAATAACTGCTTATAAAAAATATTAGCTTATGAACAAAAAAACTTCTTTTTTTTACCCAGAATTGCATCTTTCTCTTGATTTATGAGGATCTTTTATATTGTAAAATTTCATATCTCTGGGTAATTGAATACAATAGGTCAGGGATGGCGAACCTTTCTCGATTAGTGTGCCATTTATAATACGGTTTATGATTTTCAGGTGTCAAGTGTGCCACTTGTTATTTTTTTAATAAATTATCTTTAAACCCTTGGAAAAGGAAATCCGCGCATTTGAGGGTCGATAAGTTCAGAACAGAAGTTTCCAACTTTTAAGTACTCAAGGGCTCCAATCAAAGGCACAAGTCCATTGGTGGGCCGTAAATTCAGGGTGTATATAGAAATTTATTTCGGGAGGGGCCAACAATTATTCTTCAGTCCCTTTCATTCATGTTGTCAATAATGAAGTTCCGACTTAGGTCGGGCCCATCCCCAGACAATTTCTTGGAAATTTGCCCCTAAAAGCATGGTTTTGAACTAGTTTTTGGTGCATTTAGTCCGAATTTCGGACATACATTTTAAGTTAGGATTTTGATTTTCATGAGTATTTAGAAAAAAGTTTGTGAATAATAAAGTTTCATGTAAAAAAGGGGGGTTTGGGGGCACTCCCCCAGAAAATTTTTGAAAATTTCACCCCAAAAAACTGGGTTTTAACTTGTGTTGGTATACCTTGTCTGAATTTCGGAGGGAGGGCGGCCCCTTTGCCCCCCTTATATACCCGCCCTTGTGAAAAGTAGCTGCTTTTGCATCCATGATTTTGTTTTCTAAAGGCCAAATGCCAGTTTCCTTTATAAGGGCAGTCATGATTTGCTTACCTTTGCTGACGAAAGGAAAAAGGGGGTCCAAAATGACCAATAAAATAGATTTACATAATATTTGAACGGCCCAACGGCACCTAAGAGGTGAGTGGGGTGTTCGGGGGTCCTCCCCCGAAAAAATTTTGAATTTCAGCAGGCTAAAAAGTGTTCTGAAGCTAATTTTGATTAGTTTTTAGGTAGTAGGAAATCTCTGGTCCAGAACTAAAGGTTTCTTTTGTGTCATTTTTAAGGAATGTCGCGTGCCACCGTTATATCAGTAGCGTGCCACCCAGTGGCACGCGTGCCATAGGTTCGCCATCCCTGCAATAGGTAAAGGTTTTTATTTGCTTTGCAGAAGAATTTTAATCTTGTTAGATTTTATAATTGGTCTGATTTTCAACATTGCATTCAAGGAATACATTTTTGTTATTTATCTTTTTAATGTGTGGAACTTTATTAAACTCTACATTTATATGTCAGTGATTTAAATTTAATTTAGAAATTAGTCTTTATTCTTACAGAATAATTTCAATTGGTAATTTTTTTAACCTAAATTAGGCTTTTCGAACGTTAGTTGTTTTTTCTTTTTAATAATTGTTTTCTATGATTGAATATTTAATTTTTAGGTGTTAAAATTAGTATTTATAATATTTATTTAAGTTAATTTAAATATTAATATATTGTTTGCTTAAAATTAATAATCGCCATTTTTTACTCTTTCTTACTAATTGTTGCATTTTTATTTAGGCCTAAAGCTAAATATTAGTGAGGAAATGTTTAAAACTCAGGGTTCTCACGGTCCTTGAAAGTCCTTAAAGGTCCTTGAATTTTTTAAGGCTGAATTTAGGTACTTGAAAGTCCTTGAAAAACGTTCTAGGTCATAGAAGGTCCTTGAATTTTCACTCAGCTACTAATCAAACTTAATTTTTTCAGATCTTTCTTTGTTTTTTTTCTAGAAATTTTCTTTAAAACTACTCTTATGAACATAACTTGCGGCCAGTTTTACAAACTGACAGTGAAGAGCGACTTCCCCTCTCGTTCCGATTGTATGCGGGAAAAAAGTCTTGTTTTGAAATACGACTAATTTTTAAATGTCTGCGAAAAAGGTCCTTGAAAAATTTTGTTGAGGTCCTTGAAAAGTACTTGAAAGTCCTCGATTTTCAATGTTTTCAAAGAGTGGGAACCATGAAACTATTTTCAAACTTTCTGCTTTTTTGTGCCCTTCATACTGAGATTGATTTTCTTCAGGGCCAAGAAAAAATCAGCATGTAATTAGAAGATAATTAAAGGTTACTTTTAAAGAAGTTTAAACAATTTCCTTTTAAAAAATCCCCACTGTTTGATCTCTAAATCTTCAAACTTAACATCAATAGAAATTAAAATCTTCATATTTTAGATTTACTCTGTACCACTTCATCTCGTGGCAGTCAGCATGCTCGCAGGGTCTACACCAGTGGTTCCCAACCTGGGGGCGATCGCCCCCAAGTAGGTGATTTGGTTTATCGGGGGCTATGAGTATTCAAAGGGGGAAAAATTAAATTAGGACTGTGCTGTTTTACTTCTATTCACAAGGTAAGTATTGGCCGTAAGAAGTTGATTAATTTTCCGACCCTTAAAAAGTGTTCATTGCCTGTCAGAAAACGAGACTCCTGAATCCCCAGAGACAAAATCCTAATTTTTACTGATACTGATCGCTAGGGATGTTACGGTTCCACTGGAACAGTTCCATGGAACCTAATCCCAGCATGGAACCGTCAGAACCGGTTCCACGAAGAACCGCTTAACGGTTCCACCCTGGAACCGATAAAAATCAATAACAAATCCAAATTTCTCTGCAATCCTATCCAACATTGAACGAGAACGCCTCAAATAAAGAGGCGATTTCCAAACGAAAAGATAAGCAATGCCCACAAACCGCTACCGCAGATATATTCTATAGCAAAAAAACGCGTCGAGGCAAAACCGCAACAATATATTCGCACCATAGAGCACATCTGCCCGAAACTGAATCTATAATTAATCAATCCCTTTTCAAAACAAATATGCTCTTATCTCACTGAAAAAACGCAACGAGGGAAAGTAAATAAAAAAGAAAGACATCTGCCTCCTTCGGCCTTCGGCGAGAATATGGGCGAGAAGCAGCTGAAGAAAAAACGAATGACTGACAGCCGCCTGGACCAACCAGAAAGCTCCAAAGCAGTTGATAGCTTTTATCCCTGCCGCCCGAAATTGTTATGGATTTTCCGTTGGAACGGGGCCGGCTTCGTGAACACCCTAACAGTTCCACGGCTTATGAGCTTTCATTACTGCCGCCCGAAATTCCTATGGATTTGCTGTCGGAATGGGCCGGGTCGGCCTGGAACTGTTAGCGATCGCTAACGGTTCTGAGAGAAATAAGTTCCAGTGACAGAACTCTTTACGGAAACTAATACGTTCTCGTGGAACTTGTTTCGAGTGGATTAGTTATGCTGGGAGGAATTCGCGTAACTGGAATGGAACCGGAACTTGATTAGAACTTCTTTTGGAACTTATAACTGGTAAGAACTTTGGAGCTATTTTGGAACTTATAACTAGGTTTAGAACTTGGGAACTCTTTGGAACTGGTAAGATAATAATACTAATAAACCTGGAACTGGAACGTATAAGCGTTTGTTTCTGTTTGGGCTTCGTTGGGAAGGGTATAACTGTCTGTCTGTGAGAATGAGAATTAAATCTGGAAATTCATTTTAAGTTTCCTGTAGCTTGACCACTGGTCAAGATGACTAAAATTCACTTTAAACTAAATGTTGGAGTTGCCAATTTATCTTTTGTAATCCTTATTGATATAACGTGTGTCTTTGGTTCCGACTGACCATTGGTCAGTCCGATCCTCATTTTGCAACTTCTGTGCTTTGGCACTGAAGTAGGTCATATGGGGGCTCAAACCAAACGCCTTGAGGCGGGTAACATTTTGGTGTTGACCACTGGTCAATATCTCTTGACCAGTGGTCATTCCACTTTTTCTCACTATATGTAACTTTTCTGACTTTCTCTTTTTGTCTCTTGATTGTTTTGGGGGTCCTGGCCTTTGGTCAACCTCATTTGACCACTGTCCAAGATGACTAAAATTCATTATAAAATAAATTTAGGAGTTGCTAATTGATATTTTGTAATCCCTATCGTTATAACATGTGTCTTTGGTTATGGTTGACCATTGGTCAGTCCGGTCAACTTTTTTTAACTTCTTTACTTTGGCACTGAAGTAGGTCATGTGGGGTATCAAACCAAACGTATTGAGACGGGTAACATATTGGTGTTGACCAATGGTCAAGATCTCTTGACCAGTGGTCAATCCATTTTTTCTCGCTATATGTAACGTTTCTGACTATTTCTTTTTGTCTCGTGGTTGTTTTAGGCGTCCCTGACCTTTCCTCAACCCCATTTGACCACTGGTCAATTTTTGAATTTTTTGACTTTATTGCTCCTTTTTGTCTTTGGGACCCTTGCGTTTTTTATATGAACGGTTTTAAAGTTGGAACCGTTTGGAACTGGAACTGTTAAGGGAACCTAATCCCACCTTGGAACTGGAACTGTGGAACCGGTTCCACACTTTAACTAATACGTAACATCCCTACTGATCGCCTTGACTATACTCTGTTCATTTTGAACTGGCGCTTGAAAATATTTCCTTCCCCCACCACCGATCGGTAACCATAGCAACTATCCTCGTCAAAGTGACGAAGAAGGCTTACTATTGGCTGCTCGAAGAGCGTAACTATGGTTACGCTTCTAGCATGGGGTAAAGCACTATTTCACAAGCGCCAATTCTAAATGAATAGAGTATAGTTAAAAACTGACATGGAATCAATCTTTGAAGATTTGACCAAGTTACAAATTCTGTATTCATGGTTTGTAGAATACTTAATAATGCACAAATTCAAAAAAATGTTTTTTTTTATTTAAAACTAACTATGATATGAAACAAAAGGCTATGCCAAAGCTGGAGTTAAATTTGAATCACTACTTGTTTCTTCAATTTTTTCAACACTTGTTACAGGTGGTTCAGGGTGTTCTTTTTCAACGTCTGGCTTAAGAAATGTCTTTCGTACACTGTCCTTTGGAGGCAGCCAGTCGGGTATTATTTTCCCATGAATTCTCCATGTTGCATTCAAACCCGATATGTGTTTTTCTAAAACGACATATTCCAACACATCTCGAACAGCATCTTCACTGCCATGCATCAGTCTTCCAAAACGATCATATACGGCTAGAGTCTGAACAGATCAGAGGGATTTCATCAAATTTTTAACAAATGTAAGGTTAAAAAAACATTGGTTGATCAATAATTTATTGTTTTGCCTGGTTCACTAATTTCTAAAGCTTGTACAATTTGGATAAGATGGTTTCATTAGCTGTTGCAATTCCTCAAGCAAATTTTTATTTGTAAGACAAAATTTCCTCTTTTTCTTTAAAAAAAATAATGGTCTTAATTCAGTAATACAATTGAATTATAGATATAAGGTAAATATTTTTTGCTATTAACTATGTACAGGAAATTCCTTGCATATTCAAAATTTTAAGGTAGGGGAAAAACTCAGATATTTAAGTTTTAAAAATGATGAGTTCTTACCTGCTGTGTATGCATCCTTACAGTAACTTGAGCAAACAAATTTCCTTTTGACATCATTTCCATGGTTCGTATATGAACGATTCTGGGAGCTTCTAAGTCTTGAACGAATTTCCAAACAATTGTCTTATTTTTAACATTATCCATCATTTCCTAAAAATATATTAGAAGATGACTAAGTCATTTTTAAGTAAAAATTTGTAAGATCGAAGTTTAAGTATTTTATAATAAATCTTAAACTTGAAATATTTGGATCAGTTTGATTTTTATGTTCAGGTTTAGATAAATGCTTATGTCTAAAAACAAGTTGTGGATGGCAAATATTTTTTATACCAATTAATTCTTGATTAAATATACCTTTAAAGATGTTCAGAAGGTAAAAATAGCTTGTAGATTTTTCTACTATAGCAACTGCAGGCACCGCAGTTGAGTTGAAATTGATTTTTAAGGAAATATGAGTTCCTCCAGTGGATATTTATAATACTAGACTCAAGCACCATAAAACTGGAAATTGTTTGTTTTCCAAAAAACAATTGTTTGTGTTTTCCACTAGAGATTTCCAAAAAAATTCTTTTCGATCCCCCTACTGTAGATTTTTAAAAGAGGGAATAAATAAATATAAAAAACTAAAACTCATTGGCACAACAGCCCTAGTGGGCCAAGGTCTTTGATGCCATCTTCATTTTCATGATTGTGGGTGCAAGGTCCTGGTTAGGTGGTCAGCCTAATGTAAGACACCCAGTGTTTAGTTCCTGAGCATGCTTACGACCCACTGAAAGGATGAGTCGACCATGCCCAATGAGCTATAAAACAAACTAGAGTGATAACCACCTCTGATAGCATTACAAGCAATCGAACGTGCCGGTACAGAGGGTTACAGTAATTTCCAGAACAAGGCAAACTAACCAATTTCTCCATAGACTAACATTGTGGCAGTTAAACTTTTTCTTGAAGAACGCCTTTTTTAAGGGCGGATTTAGGTGGTGAACCCTGGGGAAGAAGACTGGATACCTTTAGGGAGCAAGCTGTCCCTAAACGTTTTGAAAACATGATTTTCCCTTATAAAAATGAAATTTTCTCAAAAACTTGGAAGGGCATCCCCCATGGCTCCCTTTTAATCTGCCCATGCCTGTTTTTTTTAAATATTAAGAGCAAAATTTAAAATGGTTGTTTCATGCGGTGCATACAACTGTGCTAACAGATGGGGAAAACTAAAAGAAGATGGAAATCCTTTCCGCGGGGACACACTTCGATAAGGTTTAAGGTGTGATGCGGTTTCGACCTTTTTTCGGTGTGCTTAGTCCTCCCTCCAGTTTTTTATAGCGGGATGGGGCCACTGCGCCACTGGGCGCTGAATAAATAAATTTGTGGTGCTCAATACTTGACTCTTGAAACAGGTAAATGAAAAATAAAAAATATTAATTTCAGGATGAAGCCAAGTAATCTGATGGTAGGTAAAATAAATAGTCAACTTTTAAAGAAATCTAGAAGGAAGGTATGATACGTTTCAACTTTAACAGTTTTTGATCTTGAAAAGGTTTGCTTAACTAACTGTTAAAATTATAAATATATATATTTTTTGTAATTTAGGGAACCATTACAAGTCTTTGATTTACAACCTTCTGTTTTGCTAGAAAAAATGCTTTAAAAATTACCGGAAAGGCTTTTTCGGTTACTAAGTCATGTAATTTATCCTCATCCTTCCTAAAAGAAAAAGCACAGTTCATTATTGGATATGTTTAAAAAGATCATAAATGAAAGTTAAGTTCTTGTACTTACGCAGCTAATGCATTTTGAGCATCAACATAAATGTTACGGGCTCTTTCTGCCACCGTAGGAACATCAAAATCATAATCAATGCTGCGTATCTTCCGCAAATCTAAGTAGGACTTTCCTTTTTTACCAAAAGATTCATAAGTTTGCTTCATCCCCTAGAAGGAAATTAAAGCTAAATAAATGCTGCCCTTCATGATATTTTATGTAATAGCTAAATAGCATGCAATACTGCTGCATTGTAAAACTAATTTAATTTTAATTTCATTCAAAGCTTAGCATAATTACAGGAGGAACTAACAAAACTATTCCTTTGAGAAATTTTAATAGAAGTACAGTGCACACACACAAATATGTTTCATAGAAACTGCTATGAAAAGAGTTGTTACATCTATAAACTTTTATCAAAGGTATCTTACTGGGGTTGAAACTATAGAAACTTTCCCATCCCCTTCTGGAGGTACATATGGATCCATGATGGAACCTATAATACAAGAGATTTATCGAAAGAAATACAAGCAAAATAAAATAGAATACAATCTCATTAAAAATGGAGCTACAGAATTACTATCATTAACAGTGTTATTTAATTTGTTTATGTCTTGCATTGATTGTTCTAAAAGTTATTACATAACACAAACTATTTTTTTAAAAATTGTAATATTGATATAAACTGGGTAACTTTACAACACAATATTTTTGTATTGAGTAAAAGTTTTTTTGCTCTAAACCCAACTGCATCACTGCCTTTAGTCCATGATGAGCAGCCTGATAAAATGAAGAAAAAGTGTAACAAAAGAGGGTAAAAACTAGCCTCTACAGAGTTGTCTGAAAAACCCCTACTATCCTTTTTTGTAAAATCCCATAAAGTTACAGTGTTGTTAAATATTAGGATGTAAAAGTGCTTATCTTGTTGAATACACAATGAAATATAATTTTTGCATCCTTCTTAGCACAGAACTGCTAAGAAGAGAAAGTATTTATAATCTATGTGCCACTATATCGTCGGCTAACAGGCGAAAGGTACTCCGTACGAGGTTATGCCAAGTTTAGCAATTATTTTACCATTGCCATTCTAGTTATAGAGTAAAAGGAAGAGAAATTGAAAAAAAAAATTCATTTTTTAAATTTTAGAAAGTTTTTATATATTTTAAAAACTGGTGGGATTGAATTGGATTTGGTGACGTATATTCCTTGCCTTGTGGGCTTGATCTCTCAAGTAATACAGATATAACAGAATTTTTACTACCACAGAGAGAAAAATACACCCAGCGCAAGGCCGGGAATTTGACTGTCCCAAAGCCGCCCCCGTCCTCAATGAGAGGGTGGGCGAAAAAGTAAAACGTTTATTCGTTCAAATTTAATAAATTTGAAGTGTAAACTGTATTTACTCATTGTGATGGATGTATGCAATGTAGATGTGGATATTGATATTTTTAGAGAAAGGTAAGATAGGGGTTAGTCTTTTAGCATTTTTTCAGATAGTTATCCTTGTCATGTTTATAACTTGTGCAAGCTTTTTGTGCATCTGGTGCTTCCTCTGAAAAAGCTTTCTAGTTTGGCAAGATTTTAGAGATTAGCCAAGACTCCTCTCGTTCGTTGGCGCCATTCCACCGCTTTCAAAAGATCAGTCAAAAGTGACTTAGTACTTTTGGCCTGTAAGCTGATGATATGAAGTATATCTTCTTAGTTGAAATGTTGCAATTTTTAGTTGTAAACTTCTTTAATACATATTATAAAACCTAATATAAAATTTATGGATGAGAATTGAGCTTCAGTTAAAGTAAACCAACCTGTGCAGCTGACAAGCATAGGCCTTTCATTCCAAATTCTTGAAGGAGCTATTCCCTTTTCTTTAAGTTTAGCTCTGGCTTCCTCAATGGTAAGTTTATCTTTGTTTCTTTCTTCGTCGAAATCAGGCAGCTCTATTTTAATAACCTGTAGCAGAATAACATAATTTTTGAAATGGTTATCAAAGAGCAATTAAGGTGTTTGATGCAACGAGTTATCTCCACATTCAGAAACACACATCTATAACTCCTTGTTGCAACAAACACCTCAATTAATAGTTTAGAGCAAAAACCTTTTTACTGAAACAAAAAAAAATCAAACCACACATGGGTGAAGATTTTTCTGTCTAGAGAAAGATATCCATGCAACAGATAAAGGTAAAAGATTTAGTATCATTCAGTCTTTGCCAAGTGACAATCCAAGTTTAACTTTTGGGGAGGGCACTGTGTGGGATTCAAAAATTTTTTTTCAATAAAATATCAGATATATTTTTCAAAATATCTGAACTTATTTGTTTATTTAGTTAGTTATTTAGTTTAGCTTTTTAAAAATTAGCTATATTGCTATTCACTCTAAGTGCAATAGTTACTTTAAAAAATCCAAACCCATCCTTTTTTAATTTGACGGACCAGTGAGTTTTATTCCAATATTGAATGCAGGGTTTAGCTATAGTCTTATGGCGAAAGAACCAAGTTAAATCGTATTGCACTATCGTAGTAGAAAAAGAGAAATTTCCATAAAATATAAATCAACTAATCAAAAGCTTGAAAATACAAAACTAGGCATGTATAAGTGCTATAACATCGCATAATACTAGGCATGTAAACTAAGAACATACTATTGATGTATTTAATTATCATGATGTAAGAGGAGTCCTGTCTTACTGTTAAAGCTACACATCAAAGCATTTCTAGGCCTTGAAAATCTGATTCGTTAAGATGTTTTCTTTAGAATTCATTTTTTTCAGTCCATTTTCTCCCTTTTGAAAGGGATACCTTTCACCACTGGTCCCTGGCAATTTTTTAGAAAGTTTGTCCAAAGACAAATCCAAGACCGATTTTTTTTTACTTTTAAAAATCTACTATTAAAAGTACTACTATTTAATACTTGGAATTCAAGCAGCAAGCTAAATTACGAGGGTTGTTTTTCAATTAACTTCCGTTTTGCTCCTGTAAAAAAAGTAGTGAGAATTTCAAAGTAAGTTTGGTACTGGTAGATAGGTATATCCTTGAGGATCATATTCCTACTTTTTTGGAAAAAATCGGACATTTTTTCTATTATTTATCGAATTTACAAGCGCGCTCCTCGAACTTATTTCCCGCCGGCCCATAGAGAATTTCTCTTCCTTTAAACTCTGTTCGAAATTAACAATGACAATCGGCAGGCAGGTGATTTTTGCAGCATTCTATTAAAACCATATTCATTTAAAACCATATGTTTTGCGTCTGCCAAGTTCCAGGCATTGGGGATTCTGGAGTTACAGCCATAATAAACAAGGCAACAACTATAGATTTGCAGGCAAAGTGTGCGTTGAGGGGGAAACCGTCTGTCCTAACCTATGCGAAGCTCAACGAAAAATCAAACTTTTCATGAAGCGGAATCGAAAAACTTGTGAAATGGTACGGTAAATGGTCTATTTAAAGGTGATTAAGTTGAAAAGTAATTGTCAAAAATTGGGTTCGATTCCCACTCTTTCTAAGGAATATTTTAAGATTTATTTTTCAGCTTAATTTACATATTTTGATTTGTTAACTGTTAGGTAATTTTATTGTTTTGGCATCACCTTACTATCATTTTATGTTATAAATATCACTGATTTTAGCATTTTTGAGACTTCTTCTTGATGAATCTGATGTTGTTGGTCGAATAAAAAATTTTTGTTAGAACTTTGGAGTGATGCTTCCCTGCGTCTTAAGGAAAGAAAGGATCTAGGGTTAATTTCTTTTGTTGAGAAGATTTAATTTCTTTCAGTAATTAAAGATGTTTGTAACCTTCTGTAATAACCTTATTTTTAAATATTTATTTATTTTTAAACTATCAAAAAGGGGAAAATTTTGAAAAAGAGGATTTCTCTATGGGTTGGCGGAAATAAGCTCGAGGAGCGTGCTTGTAAAATCGATAAATAATAGAAAAATGTCTGATTTTTTCCAGTAAAGAGGGAAATTGATTCTCAAGGATGTAGGGGAGAGGAGGGAGGAATGGGACAGTGGGAGGAGTGGGACAGCTGAAATTATGGAAAAATAAATCAGTTTATTTTATTTCCAATTTGGTCATTAGATGGCCTCCTTATAGCTTCTTGTTATTTCCTCCATTTAGTTTATCCAGCAGCAAGTTTCTGTTTATAGTTGTAAAAATTTGAATTTCCCACCTCCAAAGTAAATTTCCAGTCTATCTTAAGTTTTATTTCATTTCTCATGTAATTTGTAGAACAAACATTATATAATGCCATTGTAATCTAAAAGATATAATATATGCTAATCTGCAATTTCATAAAGCCTAACACCAGCATAGTTTATGTGACAAGTTATATTTTAAAAGCAATGTGTGGAGGGAGGAATGGGACACTCTGAAAAATGTAAACAAAATCTGCAAAAATGTAAACAAAATTTGAAAATATTAATTTCTGATAGCTTTCTATCGCTTCAATTGAAATGATTTTCTTTTCTTGAATTAACAATTCCAAGTATTACATTGTATTTCAATTATTGATTCTTAACACCATGAGAAAGAGTTCAAGTGTACTAAATATTTTTTAAAAATTATTCTATAATAGATATAAGATTGAAAGCTGTTTAAAAATGTGGGCAAAGGTTAAAAGAATAGTAGGTAAAATACTAGGCCCTTTCTCATTATTACATTTTACTAATTTTCTTTACTTTTCAAAAGTGTCCCACTCCTCCCATACTCATGTCCCACTCCTCCCACCCATGAGGGAGGAATGGGACAAAATTCTTGTTAATTTGAATGATCAAAAGTGATAAAATTAAACAACATTTAAGAACTGTACATTTTTAAAAAATTAAGTTAAAACATGCAAGTTTATTATCCAACCATTTGCATCTATGAATAAGCAGGGGATAATGAATAAAAAAATATTTAGTGAAAATTGTCCCATTCCTCCCTCCTCTCCCCTACCTATCTACCAGTAGAAAAATTATTTCGAATTTCCTACTACTTTTTTTTCAGGAGCAAAGCGGAAGTTAATTAAAAAACAACCCTCGTAGTTAACAGGAGGATCACAAAATTTCCTACTTTAAATACCTGAAAGTATTTTATAATTGGGAAGGAGTGAAATTAAATTTTTACAAATCAATTAAAAAACTTTTGGTGTGCTGAAAAAAATAAAGATAGGGCTCACTTTGGCTGCTCTTTCTTTTCTATATTTAGGATTATAATGCTTCCCTCTTCTTCTTCCTCTTTCAATGACTATTGAGTGAGTACAGGGCAAAATCAGCCTTGAAGTACATTCAATTCCAGCACATGCATTTGAAATTCGGTGCTATTTAAAATAACAGAAAAATATTTCATTTTTAATGTCAAAATGAATTTAATCATAATAATTTACAACATATTTGGAGTTTGAAAATAATGCAGTAATTCACACAACCAAGAAGCAAAAGTGGTAATGAAAGGAAGAAAAAATTAGGTACTTTAGGATTGGCCCAGAGAAAATCTTGCAAAGCAGATTAAGAGCTATATTACAACCGGGTGCCATTCTTCTTGGTGATGTTTTAAGCAGGCATAATAATCCACTATTTCCCCTGAATTGCTATACAATGAATTATAGCCCGGTAAAAATTTCGAGAAGAACACCGATCTCTCTAAGGCAAAAAAGACTTTAGGCAATGGGAAAGAGCGATCTACTTGCTACTCTGGCGGGTTTGCAATACTTATGGCGGATTAACACCACTGCTCCAAAAGACACATCAGCGATTTGCGACAAGAGCGGCAAAATTTTTTTTCAAAAGAACCAATAGGAGGCCTCGAAAACAATTGCTGGGAAAAAATCGCTGCGACATCAGCGACATAACTTCGATCACTGAGCGGCCATTTTCTTGAGGCGGTACTGAAAGATTAAGTTTCGGGATGTCTGAATTTCTCCAGTAGATATGTAAAAATTATCTTCTAATATCAATTTTGTGCCTCCTTGAAATTCCAGGGCTGTTACATAATCCGAGTGTTCCGATTAATTGAGTAAACTAAGTAATGAAATCCTAGTCACTAGATGCCTGCCATCCTGTCACTAGATTGACTTAGCATATGTGCTGCCATCTAGTTAAAATTCACCAGTACTTCAACAGCGAAAATTTTTTTATCAGCCTCAGTTAATTATTTCGGCTACTAGTGAATATATAGGCTTGATATTTTGTTTTCAAATTAAAATTTTAATATTCTGTCTGGCATGAAGTCACTTAGAAAGGGACTGTAGGATAAGCGAGCAACGAACATCCGCGAGATCCCAGAAAACCGAAAATGTCGCTGGCTATTGCTGCGCCATCTTTTGCCAGTCGGTAATTCTACGAAAATGTTGCTTATGCAGCAGTGATGTAAATCCTCCATTATGCATTATACTGCCGTCCTAAGTGAAATGTACGTTAACTAGTTTTCTTAAAACTTCATTTTCTTTCTCCCTTGGCGCGTTTTTTAATTGGCGAGAATGTATCTCACTACTTCCAAGCCACTAGAATGGTTGGCAATATCATGAAAAAACTCCTTAAATATCAGAATTGAAAGCCAACTAATATTTTTGTAAGATTGAAATAAACATCAATTCAAATTGAAAATGATATTAAAACTAAAACAGAATATTTTTAAACATATTGTTTTAAAAACATATAATATATCAATGTTATTATTACATCTGGAATATGCACTCGCTCGAGTTTGCAGCTGAAATGCTAATAATTTGTAATCGAACCCTGCTTGCCATAAATATTACGCATTCCAGACCCTAATGCAACCCAACGCTGCAACTGATAACAGAGGTTTTTTTGGGCTCAGCTAATATTTGATCTTAAAAGGAGGGTCTACCGCATGGAATTAAAAATCCGCCAAATACTCTTTGGGCTAGATTTTTCTCAAAGTAAATCTGAGAAAATTGCGTTTATGTACACTTTCGCTTAGGACGGCAGTATAGTCTTGGCAAGATCCCTACCGTTCTCCAAATTTTAACCTATTGCCCAGTCAAAAACCAAGTGGCATCCGGTTAAAGTATGAAACCATCAGATTTTATTGAAGTTTTTCAAATTACACATTAAACCATCATGGAAATTAAAAGCACTGGTAAGTAAGATATTTTGATGGTTTTTCAATTTTGATATTCACTTATTTTTGGGGTTTTATCAAATTAAAAGGATCTTCCTTGCGCCCAGCTAATCCTGAAGTACCCAAATTTATCAAATTGAGTACATAGTTTCATCCCAAATAAAATACCAGAAGAGAATTAGGTTCTTATATGATTCGGCACAGCTGGGATATGATTCATTCTCAATTTCATATTTTCTGCAACTCTTATAATTCAGCTAAATATACATTAATGAGTTGGTGAAATTGCATGTATTTACCAGGATTTTTGGAAGGCTTCTCAATGTAAAAATTGAATTCATTCTCAAAAGTAGGAATATAAATGCTTATAGAGTCCAATATTAAATTTGGTAAACAAATTTGCGAGGTTTAGCCGGAATACGATTTTAAACTAATAATAATTCTTCAATATTGTTTACTTGTTCAGTTTGTTTACACTTTTAACAAATGAAAGTAAAAGTTTTACATGGTTACAGTGGAAATAATAATAATTTGCTGTAATATTAACAGAAATTTATAAATTACTAATTATGCATTAAAATAGGTTTGATTTCATGATGATTTCAATAAATGAATACTTAAATCATTAAGATATAGTATTTCCGTACTATTTATTTTCTAGATAGTGAAAAAAATCATGAAGTAGCTGCATCTCAACTAACTTCTTCTAACAGTTCTTTTGACCAATCAGAGTTCTGAAATTTACTCAACAAGAAAAATAGCGTGTTTCAGTTTCAAATCGAAAACATTAGGATTTTTTTATTTTTAGAAAGATTTAGAACTATGCGAAGGCTAGGTAAGAATTTTCTAACCTTTATATAGAAAAAGCTTATTGCTTATTTTTGTTGAAATAAATCATACGCATAATTTAAATTAAATTCTTAAAAGGTAAAAAAAACATCAATGTAAATACTAATTTTATAAGATATCCTTTCAACAGTGTTCAATTTTTGCTTTTAAATCATAAGAAAAGCTGAAATGAACCTATATTTATAAATTTTCGAAGGAATGTGGTGTTATTTCTGCTCGATTTTATGTTAATAATAAGTAATGGAACTGGCAATTTTTATTTCACATTTGGTTTTAAACCTTAGATGTTGAGTATTGTCTGGAGACCATATAGAGTAGAGTTTCTTTGAAACGTAAAATTGAGTTATTATGTGTTATTAAATTAATGTGCGTGCAGCATAAACAAGCTAACTCCAATGTAAAACAGTTTGTTAGCTCACTGTTGCTGATAGTGCTTCAATTGTTGAATAAACTTAATAGCTTTCATCTACGGGTACGACTATTTTTGAAAGACGCAAAATCCTTTTCGCGAATTTTATGACTACAAATGAAGATGGGATATCTGAAGAGTTGCTGAAACATCAAACACCATGCCAGACTGCAAGTTATCATCCATCAGGTGAAAAAAGTATTCCAAAAGTTAAATGTACCCGTAGAAGAAAGAATATTTAAGGATTAGCAGGGTGCAAGCATTGAGTTTTGTGTTAAAAGACATGAAATAATCAAAAGTCAGAATATGATACTGTTAAAATATCTGGTACTTTTTCATTATACCGGCGCAGATCTTGCCAGGCAGACTTTTTGGTGACAGCACACAGTCGCTGGAAGAAAACACTCGAAGCAACTTCCGTTGACATTGCGTTATTATTGGCGACTTTATCGCCTGCGCCTGTATAATGGTAAAGTACAAATATATCACTACAAGCTGTCTCTCTTTACAAGAGAAAGCTCTGTACTGAAATACATTTCTTGGTGAAAGGAATGGAGTTTTAGATTTTCTACCTATGGAGGGAACAGATTTGGATTCAATTCCGTTAACGTTCCCAATAAGTATCCCCAAGCTTCTTCTGAACACCATATACTCAAATATTGAAAAAATTTTCCAACTTTTATTGATAAGCTGAACAGATATTGATTTAATTGAACACTTTAATCTATGAGTTTGAAATTATTTAGGAATGTTTTTTACTTTTTGGTGTCCAAAAGAGTTTCACGGTATTTAGCAGGAACGTAAACGGAATTGAACCTCGATTTAAAACAGATCTCCATGATGACTTGGGGATTGTGACTGCCATATAGTTGAAGCCGATCAGCTGGCCTCTTATTCTTGGCAATCGCGGATTCAGGGGTAGGCACTCTGGACAGTTCCCCTTGGACCCAAACATGTTCTCAAAATGAGTTAAAACCCTACTTTTACCAGTAAAATTTCAAAATATTTTATGGGGGAAGACCCCCATACCCCCTAGTGCTACCGCAAAGGGATCTTGTGTTTTTTAAGAAAACTTAACTCTAACTTAAAACTTAACTTTTAAGAAAATTCCCAACATTTTGTGTCAAAAGGTAAAGGTGATGGTCTGGAAAAGTGCCCCCCCTTGGAGCCATGCTTGATTGGTGCACCTGAAATTATTTAGCACTGATTCTTGGTGACTCATTACCATTTTGCCATGGAAGGACCTGTGTCTAATCTGTACAGAGTGTTTCAGTACTAGAGTTGCCAAAACCACATTGGTACAATTCCATTAATGTTCCTGCTAAATATCGCCATGCTCTTTTTAATGCCAATAATTCAAGTAGTAACATTTTTTTCTGATTTTTGTTGATAAACTGAACAGTTATTGATCTAATTAAAAAATTTTAAAATATTAGTTTGAAATTATTTAGCAGGTTTTCTTCAGTTTGGTGTCCAAAAGAGCATGGGCTATTCAGTGTGAATGTTAACAAAATTGAACATTCTTGAAAATAGATCATGGGTACTCTTTCATTTAATGAAATTAAAGGGAAAATTTGGAATTTTATTGGTAACATTTCTTGAAAATAGATCATGGGTACTATTTCATTTGATGAAATTAAAATGGAAAAGTTGGAATTTTATGTAAAAATAAACTGGTAATCTTGTACTAGTATCACTACAACTTGGGGAAATATGTTTTAAAAAACACAATTTCTTAGCATCTGGAAATTTAGAGTTGGCAACTTTAGATCTGAATCTTTTAGCATGAAGTAATTATTGTAATCTTATGAATAAATTAATTATCCTACCTTAAAAGTGCTACCTTAAAGTGCTACCTTAAAAGTACTTTTTTTGCTTGCCAGGTTGCAACTGAAGCACTGCATGCTTTGTGTATATTTTATTTGCATGAGACTAGAAAAGAAAATAAGCTAGAATCAATACTATGGAAGCTTCTATGGTCCAGTTTGACTTAAAGGACATACCATTGCCTGCTCTACCTAACCCTACTACTTGCAACAAAAGTGGTGCTGTATTGGGGACAATTTGTACTAATCCAGAATTTAACAAGGCTGAAAAAATTCTGTTTCAAAAAAGGAATTCCAGTAATAATATTACTAATTCCATTGAAGATTTACCTTATGAGAAAGTAAAATCAAATAGAAACTCCAAAACAAATTCACTGGACTGGATTAGCTTGCACTATTCAGATGATTCTGATGAAGCTGAGTCCGAAAATGTAATTCCAGATAAAAGTGGTATGAATTATTTTTCCCATCAGATGGTTTTAAAAGTCTTATTTTACACAGCTTTCTTAAATTATATTTGTGTTTGCATGAAATCCAAATGAGAAATGTTTGCATGATGTTTTATGATCAAATCCTTTTTGATTAATGTATAAAATCAATGCCCTTTTTATGTATTTTCTCTTAGTTATAGTTATGTAGGCTTACCATACGTCCAGGGTTTTTAGAGCTGTCTGGGGGGGAATGTCCTGGTCGATAAATGTCCTGGGTTTCATACATTTAGGATTTCCCAGTCATTTTTAGTAAAAATCCCAACCAAACTGTTTAAAATTGCGCTTTTTTACATTTTCTAACGTCTGTTTTACTTCAGAAAACTTACTCTCTGTTAATTTTGTGATAAAAATTTAGTAAATCAAACAATTTTTGAAAAAGTAATGTTAAAGGAAAATATAAAATTTGATATTTCTGTTTAAGGGTTATTAGTTTGAATAGTTTTTTTCTTAGTTTTTAATCTTTGGTAGTTTTTTTATAAAGCACTTACGGCCGTATTCACCGGTAACCTGACCGGCGGTCAGGTCAGGAAACCATGGTTACAGCCTCTGATTGGTGGAAAAATGATTCAATATTTTCCTTCCACCAATCAGAGGCTGTAACCATGGTTTCCTGACCTGACCCCCGGTCAGGTTACTGTTGAATACGGCCGTTATTAAGAAATTTCAGAAATATGTCCTGGGTTAGACCCGAGAAAATATGGTAAGCCTATAGTGTTTGTTATGTATATAGTTATAGTTATGTATATCATGTTATGCTCTTTTTGCAGGTCAGATTACAAAACATCTTGTAGTTTCAACTATGCTTTCCACCAAATCAGAACCTGCACTTTCAAGTGTCATACCAAAATCTAACTGGCGTTCAGGAAGTTCAACTCGTTCAGCTGAGTCTACTCCTAAGAGGAAGGAGGATTCTGATAAATGTACTCCTTGGAGTAAAGAGAAATTTGATAGACACACTTCTAAGAGTAAGGAAAAATCTCATAGGTGCACTCCTAAAAACACAGAAGAATCTGATGATACTCTTCACAAAAAAGAGGATACTGATAGACATACTCCTAAGAGTACGGACAAATCTGATGGGCATACTTTTTTAAGAAAAAGATACTTTGATATCCATACTCCTAAAAGAAAACTGGAAATGTCTGATGATAGGACTCCTAAACGAAAGCTGGAAGAATCGAATGAAAGAGAATGGTATTTAGTATTTCTTCAACTTTTTATTTGTATCAACTTTTCTTTTCCAGCAATCTTTGATTTTGATACTCAAGTCCACTTCTGGTTGTGGTTGAGAAATATTTAAAATTTGGAATTTAATTATACTGACAAAATTCAAATTTAATAAAAGAAAAAATGTTTTAGAAATGCATTGTATTATAGTTATGATAAATTTTTATCAAACTTGCCAATAAAATAAACTTCATTTTGAAATTATTGGACTTAAGCCACCTTTCAAATCAAATGCTCATTTATAGTCAGTTCTGGGTCAAATATGCTTAGTAACTACAGATCATAGGGTAGGTACTTAGCATATTTGACCAGAATAAATACATCAGTTATATTATAATTAAGCTATCATGGACCTCATCTAGCCTTGCTAGATATCGGGGATGAGAAAAATGAAGATAACTAAGCTATTATTAACTATAGGTTTATGTTTGATTTTTACTGTGTGAAATATTATGAATCTTTGAAAAATAGATAACTATTTTATTTGTTAATATTTTTTTTTCACTGGTTTTCATTAACATTTTTATCTTCTTATCTTTGTCTTTAATGTTACTAACTTTGAAAGATTATGATCAACTCTGGAAAAATTATTGGTCAAAAATGTAGAACGCAAGTGAATATGCACATAATTTATTTAAAAGACATAGGCCGTTTTGCGGATGCCTGGATCCCCTTCGTCAGTGTAATTGTACAATTAATGTACTACAAATGTACAATTAATTGTAGCTCCAATCAAAAAAATTTCTTTTTCAAACCTTAAGTACCCTATTGAAACGGTTAACAGATGGGGGTGTATATATAGGATTTTTTGTAGTTGTGGTTTGTCCTATATTGGACAAACAAGACGCACACTTAAATTTAAACTATATCAAAAAACAAGAATTTGAAAAATCTTCTATAGCGACCACAATTTTGACTTTTCTTCTGCTAAGAGCATAAAAAGCTGTAGTTCAACTTCAACATTTGACCTCGATTTTTTTGAAAGTTTTTTAATCAATAAATTCTCCAGTTATTTAATTAACCATTTAACTAGCACCCCATTTCTTTCCCCAATTTGGAAACCTTCAATTTAATTTTGCATTTTTTGTTTTATTGTCTATTTTTCATGTGACCATCTGAATTGTTCCATGTATAACATTTTTCACTGCTCTTTGGCAATGCTTGTTATGTGTTCGTGGTTAGTATTTATATTGTGTTGGTCAAATTGTACATTTACACTGATGAAGGGGATCCAGGCATCCCCAAAACGTCGTATGTCTTTTAAATAAATTATGTGCATATTCATTTACATTCTACCTTTTTGACCGTTAATAACTTTATTTCAATTAATCACTAAAAAAACATGTGACATTGATAAAGTTCGCTCTGTAATGAACAAATTTGAGGAACACATTATAAGTTTGGTTTCACTCTACGAGTTTTTTAATTACCTTGTTCGTATTCAGGCATTCTGTTCCGAAAGAGAAACGGTCTCATGTCCATGAGAGAAGAAGTCTTCCCAGCAAATTCAAAGCTGAGCCAAGTTCTTTTCTAAGAACACCAGAACTCTCAAACAAAGGGTTAAGCTCTTCATCCACTGGTTCGCCTTTTCAATCACCTCAGCCTCGTAGCTGTGCTGCCGATCAGACCCCGTATGCTGAGGATGAGGCCAGAAGAAGGAAGTATCAACGCACCTCCTTGCCTACTTATTCATCAGCCGATCTCGTTTCATTCAAGTCAGACTACGGCTTCATAGACTCCCACTGCCATTTGGATTTCTTGTTCCAGAGACAAGGATACACACAAAGTTATGCCAGCTATCAGGAACTGCATAAAGACACCTTTCCTGGTTCTTATAAAGGCTGCTTGGCTGTGTTTTGCAATCCATTCACTTTCAGGCAGGTTAGTTGCTGTTTTGAACAATCTGATTTTATTTGGTTGTTACTTTGAACTGCTGTTTTAACTAGCAAAATGCCCGGTCAGAATGCTTTGTTTACTGATTCGTAATCTGATGCATAGGCTTCTAGAACGAGGAGGCCTGGCCAATTCCGCGGCTCCGGAGCGATGAGTCATCCAGGGCATCGAATGATTCACTGTGTGTGTGCGCTAACCTGGAATAAGCATGCTTTTCTCATGTTTCCCGGGCTCTTTTCACACCCATATTTTGACTATGGCTAAGCATTGCTGTGTGCCTGTATGTAAGACCAACTACACCAAAGAAGCAAGTAATGTGAGCGGACCTGGAAAAAGTTGTAACCTTCCCCCGAACCTAATAACATTTCCCCAAACCTTATGTGTTGCTCCTATGGAGCTGGCAGGGGCTTCTCCCAAACCAGGTTCGTAGGTTCGGGCACTTTTTCCAGGTCCGAATGTGAGGGTTATTAATTTTCCCAAAGACGAGGGTAGACAGAAGTTATGGCTCAGGAAAATTCCAAGATCCAATTTTGCTCCTTCCAAACGTTCTGTCGTTTGTGACACATAGTAAGACAAATATGTTCTTGTGAAGTTAAGCTTTTCAGTCATTATTTTACCCCCAAAATAATTCTGTTTTTTAATTGATATTAATAATTTAATTAAAGGTCATTTTTATAATTTACTAGATCAGTTATTTGCATTTCATGTTTTTCCTTTTAAAAGTTTATAAATAAGTATATTTATTGACTGAAAATGGAAATCCTATTTATCCATTTCATTTCAAATATTAGATTATTCACATATTAGTGGTTAGAGGATAGGGTTGTAAACCCTGAAGAGCGATATGTACCAGACGGAGAGTGGCTAATTTTGAATACTGTCTCGATATTTAAATCTTAAAGCTACAAGGTGTAGGTTAATATTTCTGTAAGGATTAAAATATTAAGATATGACATGATTTATTAGTTGATAAAATAAGAACATGATTTTTGGAATTATAAAATAATTTTTTATTATTTTCTAGTTTCGAGTCTCAACTTCTTAACAGAAAATTTTCAAACATAAATATTGGTTTGAATGACTCAAAAACGAATACAATCTAATCACAAATGTTCATTTTTATAATACAAGAAGTAGTTTAACTGAAATTATGCCGAATCTAATTGAATAAAGCATTTGAAAGTTGATTGTACTCTGAGCTAGGTTTTTTAAAATCCCATCCATCAAAATATTTCGGCGATAATATGAACTTTTATGCTTAGAATCGTTAGCCTTCCTTTCCTACATCTAGGGGTGCAGAATATGTCCGAACGCCCGAACGAGGTTCGGGGGAAATTCAAGCAGCTCTGGGGAAATTTTTCCCCAAGATAGAAAGAAAAACTAAAAAAAATCCATCATCATTAGCTGACAAACAAATATTTTGGGTAGTGGCTGCACCATAACCTCCAATTTCAACGAAAATCAGGTGAAAACTGCGCAGTTACGGATGTTGAGTTGGAAAACTACGGATCTGAGATAAAAATCTTAAGTTTTCTAAGGGTCAATCCATGTGAAATCATCCAGGCCATGTTGCTCGACATTTTTGATTTTTTTCATTCTTTGCCAGTTAATTAACCTTACTTTAGAGATACTAAAACAAGTGTTAAAAATTTTTTAAACCTTTCCAATTTTTTTTGGCGGCCATTTTTTGCCTGGTCGAAACCTGTTTTCGGTGAAAAACACACTTTACGGAAACCCTTATTACTTTTTTTCTTTCCAACATATATAAATGATTTCAAAGCCATTTTATTTATTAAAGAATGAACTAATTTAATGTGTTAAGTATTTTTATGATAATAGTTTAAAACATTTTTTTATATATTTTTGAAAATCTCATTTTTTGAGTGAAAAATTCGGTTTTTGCCCTAAAATTTTTATAGGAAAAAACTGAAACTCACCTTTGCAAATTTTTTCCTCAATATATCCCTTTCTAAACAATGTTTTAGAAGTGGAATGAAAAAATTCAAGCCTGTCCCTTTTTTATAAAAAATAGTCAAACTTGGCATCTCGGCTAAAAAATGCCAAAATCAAAGTTCAATATCTAAAATTGGACAGATAGGAAAATTATGAAATTTTTACAGGATAGTCTTCTAATGTATATAAACAAGTAGTAAAAATTTCATGAGTGATATCTGGGTGGTTTAAGAAATATGAAGCTTCGAAATTGCATTGAAAGACCTATTTATTTACATTCATTTTTTACCACAAACAACTTATATATTGCACAAAACATATTTTTCTCACTACTTAAAATAAATATAAATGTATTTTTTTATTTCAAAAATTAATATTGTAAAATATATACAAATCACTATAAATATGAAGCCTTGGAATTACCTTGAAAGTCCTTGTATTTCTTGACAAAAACAACTGATACTGTATAGAAAATTCTTAACTCAGAACCACTCATATTGCTCCATATATTCTAGTATGAAATATGAAGCCTTGAAAATATTTGTGTTTTGTGATGAAAAAAACTGTTGTTGTAAATTGCATTGTAAATTCTTGACAAGTAACTCATGTTGCACAGTAAGAAAAAGAAAACAATGCACACAAAGGTATTTCTTGACAAAATAAACTGATTTTACTAAGTTATTGACTAACAACTCGTATTGCACAGCAAAAAAAACTAGAAGAAAACAATGGAGGAGGTGTTTCTCTACAAAAAAAACCTGATATTGCATGGTAAATTATTGACTAAAGATTTGAATTGCACAATATAAAAACTAGAGAAAGCAAACAACAAAGAGGGTTCAAAAAATCAGAAATGCTTCATTGGAAACTGAGGTGTGTCTGTGTCAAATATATCTGCATAAAATAAAGGCTTCAGGGCAAGACCGCTAACATGTCTATTTTGTTATGTAGAGGCGGATTTTAAAAAATGGGTTGAATGGTGAAATTAGAGGTTTCAGTAGTTATTTAGACATTTAAAGGTTCCATTAACTTTTCAAAATTAATAACTACATTGTGTGCATTTATGACAATAAGTGGTGGATTGGGAAAGTTCTCGAACTAAACGGGGAAAACAGTGACCTTTTAATTCACTTTATTCATCCATTATGGTCCCAAAACATCCTTTCAATTATCCAAAAATGGCACAGTTTGGGTAGAAGTATCTCCAATGTGCTTTGTGGACATTAACTCCATTGAAATTAATTACTGTTACAGGACGCAGTTATAATATTACTGAAACACTTTGTAATGAAATATCTCTAATATTTATTTCACACACTTCATAACCAGAAGAAAAACCCATTTTATTCATCAATTAAATTTCTGATATTCCAAAATTTCAAATACCACATCACTTTTTGTTCACGGATTTTGATTTGATTCAACAATTACCTATTTTTAATAAAGTTAATGGAACCTTTAAGTGTCTAAATAACGTCATATTTATAGTGATTTGTATATATTTTACAATATCAGGGGTGCATCTAGAAAGAAATTGGGGCCGAAAACGGCCCCTTCACTAAATTCCGACCCTCAAAAACGGCCCCTTCACAAAATTCCGGTTCCCAAAAACGGACTTTAATGAAGCTATATGCACTCCCTAAGTGCAATATTATTAAGGAAAATAATATTTACAGAAATAGGACCTTATTTTAGAATGAAAAATTATTTTTCACAAAATTCAATTCTGTTTTTCACAAAATTCCCAAAAACGGCCCCTGGCAAAAAATTCTGAATGAACCCCTGAATATTAATTTTTTTAAATCAAAAAATACATTTATATTTGTTTTAAGTAGTGAGAAAAATATGTTTTGTGCAATATATAAGTTGTTTGTGTTAAAAAATGAATGTAAATAAATAGGTCTTTCAATGCAATTTCGAAGCTTCATATTTCTAAAACCACCCAGATATCACTCATGAAATTTTTACTACTTGTTTATATACATTAGAAGACTATCCTGTAAAAATTTCATAATTTTCCTATCTGTCCAATTTAAGATATTGAACTTTGATTTTGGCATTTTTTAGCCGAGATGCCAAGTTTGACTATTTTTTATAAAAAAGGGACAGGCTTAAATTTTTTCATTTCACTTCTAAAACATTGTTTAGAAAGGGATATATTGAGGAAAAAATTTGCAAAGGCGAGTTTTAGTTTTTTCCTATAAAAATTTTAGGTCAAAAACCGAATTTTTCACTCAAAAAATGAGATTTTCAAAAATATATAAAAAAATGTTTTAAACTATTATCATAAAAATACTTAACACATTAAATTAGTTCATTCTTTAATAAATAAAATGGCTTTGAAATCATTTATATATGTTGGATAGAAAAAAAGTAATAAGGGTTTTCGTAAAGTGTGTTTTTCACCGAAAACGGGTTTCGACCAGGCAAAAAATGGCCGCCAAAAAAAATTGGAAAGGTATAAAAAATTTTAAACACTTGTTTTAGTATCTCTAAAGTAAGGTTAACTAACTGGCAAAGAATGAAAAAAATCAAAAATGTCGAGCAACAATTTTCTCTTTTTCTGGATGATTTCACATGGATTGACCCCTAAGTGAATACCTGAAAGTTGGCTTTTCCTTGCTTTCCATTTCGATTGGTATGCAGAAAAAACAACATATTTGTGGCAGGATGGGTAATTTTCAGTGGGATTCTTGTTTAATCCCACCGATATTATTTTCTAAAACAGGGGTTCTCAAACTTTTTATGTCGCGGAGCCCTTTTCAACAGACAAATTATTCGCGGAGCCCTTTTCCGAAATAAATTTTTCAAGGTATAAAAGCAAATTACATAAAACCCATTGCTTCTAGAAATAAAAGCATAATAGAAATTTATTTCGGGAGGGGTCCAAAATAATTCCTCAGCCCCTCCCATGCATATTTAACTGTTTAACGTAGCTTTAAAAACATTTTTAGGTATAATTTGCATCTAAGATAATTTATTTGTAAGAAAAATTGTGACGAATTAAGATCCAAGTACAATAGAAGGGTCTGGGGGTCCTTTCTCCCCAGAAGATTTTGTGAAATGTGATCCTTAAAATCAGTTTTTTAACTCGTTTTAGGTACATCATTTTCCAAATTTTGGACATTCATTTTTAGGTAGGATTTTAATTTTAACGAACTTACTATAAAAATTGACAATAATAAAGTTTCAAGTACAATAGTGGGTTTTGGGGGTCCTCCCCCAAAAGAATTTCGGAAATTTGACCCTAAATAACATGGTTTTAACTTGTTTTGTAATACGTTAGTCCGATTTTCCGGGGGAGAGGCAGGGCCCCCTCGCCCCTTTGATATACACCCTGGGATATATGGAATATTTTGTTTACCAATTATATTTTATCATTGGATGCAATGTAAATCTTTGTTTTAAATTTCTGAATATTAAAGCTATGACTTTTTAATCATTATGCCGGAGATGCATGAACAAAGGATTCATACGGAAATCTATACATCTGTAAATTTTGTTTTCCTAAAAGTTACTTCTTTTGAAATCGAGAGCTGTTTTGGGGGGCTATTAGACCATACGTCAGAGGTACATATCGAAATTTATTTACACATGGGCCCAAAATCATTCCTTATCCCCTCCCATGCCATAGGATCAATGTTAGCTTTTTTCCTTTTTGGCAGAATTTGCATCTTAAAGAATTTAATATAAGAAACGTTTTCTGTAATTAAGTTCCAAATGCTATAAAGGGGGTGTTGGAAATTTGATTCTACTAAAAACAGGTTTTCCCTTGGTTTTGGTGAACTTTATAAAAAAAGGAGCTGAGTAATCAATTTGAGAGGTGGGGGAATGGGGTTCCTTGGTGTGCTACTTTTCGGCGCGGCCGTTTCAGCGGCAGAAATAAAATGAAAGTAAATAGAATTCTCATAATTCTTCTAAAAATTAAAAGAAGAAAAATTTGGTGCCGAAACAGGAACGGCGCCCAAACGGCCAGCGCCAAACCGTCCCATCCTGGGGGTTCTTCCCCCAAAAAAGTTTTGGAAATTTGACCTTGAAAACAGGGTTTTAACTTGTTTTGGTAAACCAAAAAAGACCTGAAAAAGGCAAAAACCAGCAGACCTTACCAACACCTTACAGAAAGTTATTTATAACATTTCAGAGAAAAGCAAATTAGAAATAATGAAAAAATGTATTTATTTCAAATTTATTTGCGGAGCCCCTGGAAATGCTTGGCGGAGCCCCAAGGGCTCCGCGGAGCACAGTTTGAGAACCGCTGTTCTAAAAAGTTAAGTGAGGAAAAGTTTACATTTGGCTTAAATTCGAGAAAAATAGACAGTTTTTCATATTTTAAGAAAAGGCACTTCTGAGCTATAAGATTACAAGTGTGTAATAAAGACTAAAAAGGAGTCTAAACATTAAAATTTAAATCTATGGATTATGCGAAAATTATTGAATCTGAAGGAAGTTATATAATTGAAAGAACTACATTTTTTAATGATATCTCATTTTGGGGGAAATTTTGGAGAAAAAAATGTGTTCTGGGGAAATTTTGCATCCTGAAACATTTTCTGCACCCCTGCCTACATCTTCCGCAAGTCTTTTTTCTTTTTCCGACCATTTGTTTATGTTTTATTTTATAGCGATTTTTCTCCGAAATCGATGCTTCTATGGGAGCTCAATGTTAGGTCTGGACGGAAAGGAATGACTAGTCTTTATCTGTCCGGGCCTCCTCTCTCTAGAAGGCTATGCCTGATGGGAGGATAAATTTTAGTAACATCTTTTTTTCAAATCCAGTGACATAATTTTTGTTTCAGCATTTTTGATATCCATTTTGATTACCCCAGGTTCTCAAACTTATTTATGAAACTCTGTAGTATAAATTAATGCCAAACACTCAGATGTCCTGCTTTTTTACACTTTTTGTTGTTAGGAGTTTAATTTCATAATTGCTTGACAGGAAATATTTATTTTGAATGATGATTTGAACATAAATTGATGTTTCACACTTTCCCTGGAGGGTGTGTAAGTTCTCTTGGTTACAGATGGCAAACTTGAGTCATGGGAAAAATACAGGTAATTAAAAGCTAATAAAGAAGACATTTTTAATTTCAATAAAAATTTCTTCTTGGGCAAAATATCTCAACTTTTACGCATGACTTGCAAGAACTAATCCAGAATTTTAAAACTTAAACCCCATTTTTGTGAAAAACTTACACATCCTTTTAAATTTTGTGAAAAATTGTAAGATCTTTTTAATTTGTGTGAAATTTTGTATAAATATTTTAAATGGAAACTATAAAATTAATGAAAACAGCATTAAATTACTTATTTCTACAGTTTTATAGCAATTTAAAGACTAATTTAACCATAAACAATTCGTCTATCATTGAAAAATAATTTTAGAATTTTTGTGAAGGTGCCGTTTTTGTGAGAACATTTTTTGTGAAGGTGCCGATAAACGGTACCAAAATTGGCCTGCATTAGTCCCTGACTTGAATAGAGGTCCTCTTTTAGAATCTGAAAGGTGCTGAATATTTTAGACTAAACCTTTTGTGTATTTAAAGAAGGTTTTTAGGGCTTCACACACACAGAACCCATCCCATTTTTCTAGAGAAAGTTCCCCAGGCTTTCTTAAATGCTCATTTAAAGAAGTGCAAATTCCAGGTGCTTATAACCATTTCAATCCTAGACTGCCTTATATTGCCATTGAATCCTAAGAAAAATTTGTGAAGCTTAGGCTAAAAATGTTAAATCTGAGATTTCCCATTCTATGTCAGATTTAGCATAGTGCTAATAATATTTACTGAAAACAAAAAGTTCCTGAGCTGAGCTTCTATGTTATACCAGCACTCTCAACATAGATGTTAATGAGTTGGTTGAACCCTTAGGTCCACTTTTACCAATCTTCCCTAATTTATTTGTTTCAGCTTGCTTTTAATTTAAGTATTGAATAAAACATGGTTCAAAAATTATTTGATGCTTTTTTATATGAATTCTTACAATATGGGATAAACCCTTTAAATTTCATGACCGAAAGATTGAAAAATTTTAAGCTGAGCAATTTTCAAACTAATAAATCAGGCATGTGATTTTTCCGCTAATTATTGGAAATCCGCTAATTTTAGAGCTATTGATTACACTGTTCAACAAATTTGACCTTCAAAATTTTTTCCTTGAGGAAAATAGTCATATCTTATGGATTTTGGGTCGCTGAATACGAAAATCACCATTAAAATTCTCAATTGACTCAGGATTTTCGGGGAACAGCCCCTCCCCCTTTTTACGTTTTTCGACGACTTTATAACTTTAAACTCGATTTTCAGGGTCAAAAAGCATTGTTTTAGTCTTCAAATTGACCCCCAGGGGCCAGGAAATTTCGAATTAATCAAATATTACAAATTTATAACAAATGGATAGGTTTAAGGGGTAATTACCCCCCTAAAAATACAAAAAAAATAACTAAAAATTATAGAGGTTTCTATAATTCTACGCTATTTTTCCCTCTTATTTTTTACGCAATTCCCATTTGAAGGGTCCTAAACCGTTGAAGGGACCCAAATTTGATGACAATATGCAGCAATAATTTTTACTAAAGGCGGCTGAGGTGTTAACCTCCTAGAAGCCCCCGCGGAAGAGTTCGGAAGATTTCCAGAATCGCGAAGGCGCTCGCGAGCTCAGGAATTAATATTGATGATTTTGAAAAGTTTACAAATGACGTTTTTCTTATATTTTGGGTCTATCTTAAGTAGAAACTCTTCAGTTCTTTAAAAACTGACTGGTTTTAGGGAGTGGGGATTCCCTGTTTCAAGTTGTTAATAGATGCACGGCTGTGGATAACAATTAGGGGGCATCCCCTTAAAAACTGAGGATGATGGAGGAAAATGTGTGTCATATTTGAATTCAGCAGGTCATTTTACACAAGAATTGGGTGCAATTCAGTCTGTGGCATTTTGAATTTTATTTTGCACAGCAGTTTAACTCTAAGTGCGGCATTAACCCTTCCGTGGGTGCTTTGGGGGAGTAACAGCTCAACCGCTTTTAGTAAAAATCATTGCTGCATATTTCAATCAAATTTGGGTCCTTTTGGAAGGGTTAGGACCCTTCAAACATGAATTGCGTAAAAAAATAAGAGGTAAAATAGCGTATAAAAACCTCTATAATGTTTAGCTTTTTTTGCATTTTTTAGGGGGGTAATAACCCCTTAAACCTATCTATTTGCTACAAAATTGCATATTTTAGAAATTTCAACTTTCCTTGTCCCTTTGGATGTAATTTAAAGACTAAAGTAATGCTTTTTGACCCTGAAAATCGAATTCAAAGTCATTAAAAACATAAAAAGGGGGAGGTGCTGTTCCCCGAAAATCCTGAGTCAATTGAGAATTTTAATGGTGATTTTCGTATTCAGCGACCCAAAATCTATAAGAAATGACTATTTTCATCAAGGAAATTTTTTCATTGTTGAACAGTGTTATCGGAATTCCGATTTTTTTTAAATATTATATTCCGCTCAATTGTGTGCGAAATTAATTTTTCAAAACGGGAAAAAATCGGCATATTATGCTTCCGTTTAAAAATTTCCATTTGAAGCAAGTAACGTCATTTGAAGGTACTTTTGAATAAGTTGTTTTCGGAAAATGATGGGAGGCGGAGTGTGCAGGTAAAACGGTCGTCATTTGCGATATTTTTTTATTTTGCGAACACTGAGGTCCGGAACGGGCATAATGCATACCAAAGCGAGTTAAAACCCAGTTTTTTTGGGTCAAATTTTAAAAAAATTCTGGGGGAGAACTCCCCTTTGGTATTTGTAACTCAAGCATTCACAATTCTCTTAAGATTGAGTTTAGTAAGATGAGAATCGTATCTAAAAGTATTAAAAAGCTAGATTGAACCTATTGTATGGGAAGGGGCTTAGGAATTTAGGACCCTCCCGAAATAAATTTTCATACCACTGTAACTGACGCTTCTAAAAATTTTCAGATTATTTCTTTCTTGAGCAATCACATGCCTGATAAATAAATGAACAGCCAATTAAGAAAATAAAACAAACAGAAATTAAACCAACATATGCAATAGAAAACAGTCTAAGATGAGAATCAATATGCAAATAATATTTTAGCTTGGATTTACATGAAACAATTTTGTATTACCCTAGTTTGCATAGCTTATTTTATGCTGCATTCTTAATTAATTTATCAGGGTTCTTATGCTATTTTATCAATAATGAATGTTTTCTTATTAGTGAAAGTGGTCATTGGAACCCTGATTAAATTGTATAGAGCTCCCAACACAAGTTGAGACCTGTCTGAACAACTCTTGTTTAGGTAAGAGTTAGTTAAGCTCTTGCTGTAATAACTTGTTTGTGTAACTTTGTGTCAGATTTAAAAATTCTGGCTGCTTGTGTTTTCATGATTTCCACGATCACAAAAAAATTACATACCCTAATATCTAAAAAACATACACCCTTATTTAAGCATTTTTTGCACTGTCAGAATATTTTTTTGAATTTAACAAGTTAATAAACAAAGATAGAGATGATTCTGATAGATGTCCCCCTCGTAAATTAATAGTGTTATAAAAACCACTTTTAAAATATGGTAGCATAACATTTATAAAAACCTGTGACCGAAAATTTGTGTTTTGAGGTGTCAACTTCTGTTTGGAGGGCTGTACATAATTCATAACTAATATTGTTTTGATAAAACATAATTTCATTATTCCCTTTGCATTTTGCTTAAAAAATGTACCCCCATGTGCATTTTTAAAACTTTTATTCTTATATTTGTGAACCAATAGAAAAACCTTGTTTTTTGACTTGTTTTTAGATGAGCTAACCAAAGTTATTGAAGATTTTCATTATTGCGATTAAGTACAATAGAACTCCAATTATCCAAATTCTGACTATCCAAACGGACGATTATCCAAACCACTTTCAGAAGTTTTCAACAAGTTTTTGTAGGCATAGATGAAAGTTTTCCGTCCAAAGGCAGAAATCTGTCCTAGTGATTTAAAAGAAGGAATGGGATGGAAAAAATTAACTCTCTAGTAATTAGAAGATAAGGAGAAACACATAAATTTCAATAAAAAGATTTAACCCATTTCTGTCCTGGAAAGTTTTTTAACTTTCACCTGTGCTTGTAGGTCTATTGGTTTCGTGGTTTCAGTAACTTCTGCTGTTGGGCACAGTGAGACATAAAGTTGACATTAATTTAGAATGGTAGCTGTACAATATGTGTTATTTTGATTGCATCAGTGTTTCTGATGCCTGTTTTCTGAAGTTGATACTCTGGAATCTGATTGCTCTTTCTAGGTCAATGTTTGAAGAATAAAATCCAGTGTATTATAGTAGCCTTTATTTTGTATTTCTAAAAGTTAATATACTACTAAATAGTTTTTTATTTTAGAAACATGTGTGGGAAAAGTACCTTAAAGAAGATAATGTCTGGGCTGCATTTGGGTGTCATCCTCACAATGCCAAGGATTATGATGATTCAATTGAAGACAGTTTGTGTTCTGCTCTGGAGCATCCTAGAGTGAGGGCTCTTGGGGAAGTCGGATTGGATTATTCTAGTAGGTAATGTGCTTCAATTTCTTTAAAAAATATTTCTACATTGTATGTTAAGAAAGGACAGTTCTATAAATTATTGATTCTTAAAGTAACTAAGGAAATCAAACTTAAAATATCATTCAATCTTATGCAGGAAGAGTCATCATCGCGGAAACTTTTAAAAGATACTAAAAAGACAAAATTTAGTCATAAGACTTCTAATTTTTTCTAAGTGTCTTTCAAGTAGTTCTGTGTAATTTTGATACAAAACAAAATATTTAGTCCAAATAAACAATGTTGTACAGTTTACAAGTATCATTTAAATATATTATCTTGTATTTAATTTCTTAACTTGCCTTTTGATTTAGTTCTCTACGGACTTCTTTTTTTATGTTGAAAATCTTTACTGTTTTAATACATAATTCAAGTTATTTATTTGTGTTAGTTTTGAAAGTGTCAACATTTTTTAATCAAATTTTTATTAAATAGGAATGGGTGTGATAAAGAAAAACAGTTTGAAGTTCTTAGGCGCCAGTTAAAAGTTGCAAAAAAGAAGGGTTTAAATGTTGTTATTCACTGTCGAGAAGCCCATGAAGATGCTATGGCTATCATAAAAGAAGTAGGGGAATTTATTTGATTGTAAATGTAAAAAAATTGATATGTAGGGGATAGTGGGATACTTGAGCCTCTTTTTACAATTTAATTTTTTATATTTTTAAAAATAATTTACAGCAAAAAGAAAAATTGTTTGAAAGTTTGATATTTTTTCTAAAAAATTAAGTGTTAATAATTTTTATTTGGACCATTTTTCTATGTCTACATTATCCTTTACACATTGGCTCAAGTATCCCCACTCTCCCCTACATAAAAGCTTTTTTAGTTACAAATGCTTTTAAAAGACCAGAAATGTCACAGAAAACTACAATCAGCAGTGAGCAATCTTTGTTTTGAGTCAAAAGCATGGATTGTTCTGTTTATACACATTTGTGTCTTACAAATTTAAAATTTAATCTCCCTCTTTATCATAAGAGCTCTACGCCAATAAATAAAAGTTTTCTGGTTGCTTGCTTTCTTGTTACTGGGATAGCTAAGCACTTGTTTCAATTACCAAATTCCTATTTTAATTCACTTATCTACTGAATATATTTATTTGAGATAAAATTTAGTGTTTTTTTTTGTGTGTTTGGTTTTGAATCACAAAATTGCAACCCTTTCGTTAAAAGTAAATGAAAAAATTAGCTTTTATGTAAGCATGTTTTAAATTAGTGTTTTTCTTAACAAGCTTTTCAATCTAAGTTTTCTCTCTTAGCAACTTGTGACATTAAAATCCAACCAACCAACTCTCTTACCAACCAACCAACCATGCTACAAATCACATGTGGGTATCATCCAGTCTGCAAAATGTATGGGTCCCAACCGTGCTAACAATAATTTTTCCCCATAACTAAGCTTTTACTGTCCATTGTTTAATATTATATCCGGACCTGGAAAAAGTGCCTGAACCTACAAACCTGGTTCGGAGGAAGCCCCTGCCAGTTCCATAGGAGCAATTCTTAAGGTTTGGGGAAATTCAATTAGGTTCGGGGGAAGGTTACAACTTTTTCCAGGTCCGATTATATCTTAAGTTTAGCCTGCAACTTTTCAAAGGTTGCACTTCATTGCTATAAATGATATCGTGTTAATTTTTGTAAAGTAACTTATTTTGCTGGGATCCTATGCATCTTTAAAACATTTTAATATGTACCTCTATTTCTCCTGGCTCTTCTACACTTATAGAATGTGCTTTTCAAACTGGAAGAATTCAAATCTGGAAAAATTAATTTAATACTCATTAAATTTAAGTTCTTCAAGTTAGTCTTAAAGTTTTTGCAAACACATAAAAAATTATGTACTTTGTGTTCGAGTGTACAATTTTTTTTAATATCTTAAATAACCTTGTGTGTTAGAAATGTTTTCATTTGTAACTCAAGCTTGAAAAAGTGAGTAAACCTTATTAGATTCCCTCAATGCTCTTTACTTTTCAGCTTAAAATCATAACGTTAACCTTGTACTGAGAGTTTTTAATTTTACCATATTGATTACAAAAGTAAGTTTTATTTATTTATTTTCAGATTTTACCCTCTGACTACACTATTCATCTTCATTGTTTTACTGACACATGGGAATGGGCTGAGCGTTGGCTTAAAGATTTTCCCAACCTCTTCATTGGTATTACAAATGTTGTCACTTTCCCATCTGCAGAGTGTGTTCATGAAGTTGCGAAGAAAATTCCTTTGTCGCGCCTTTTGTTAGAAACAGATGCCCCATACTTTATACCTAGAGCTGTAAGTGTTTTTGAAACTTATGAATGTTGAGATATGTTTTAGATATCCTTATTTAATCTGTTTTATAAGCTATTCATTCATTTGTGTAATCGAATAAAAGTAATTGCAGATAATTTTACTTTCAGCTGCCAAGAACCACCAAATACTCACATCCTGGAATGGCAATTCATGTTGCTGCTCAAATTGCTGCATTGAAAGACATTACATTGGAAGAGGTGCTCAAGGCAACTAGAAAAAATACTAAAAGGATGTACAACATTTAGATGGATAGTTCTTGGGTAGGTGCAATATGGACATGTATATTATATCATAGAAAATTAAAACTAACTTTTGGGGTGCAATAAGATTCTCCAGACAGGCATGAATGAATCAAGTTGTTAATTACTGTGTTATTATCTGACAAATAAATACTCAAGCCACCTTTTGTATTATGCTTATTTTGAAAAATATAAATTATTTAGCTTTTTTTAGCATTTTCTGTATGAACAATTGACTCCTGTGTAATGTACAGTTAATGTGTTCTGCATTTTATGACATTGCACTGTGACTGTATAAATTCCTTTAAATGTAGGTGTAAATGTTCTCATCAAAATAAAACAAGCAATAGACACAGTCACAATGCCCCTGTAAAATCTCCTTTTTGAAAGATTGTTTCTTTGGAGTAATACAATTATTAGATTAATCTAGTAATTATCAAGTAATCAAAATGAAAAAAGTTAATTAGACCAGGCCTGCACAACATACGGAGAGTAGGATAGATATGACCAATCAGGCCTCTTTTGGTGGCCCAATGAATTAGTCTAAAAATTAAAGTAATGGGGGAAGTATAATTAAAATATGCATTTATTTTGTAAATCTCAATTAATTTGCAGAAGAATTCACACTGCATTCTAGGACAAATGAAGTCAAGCAATGAGAGTTGAAAAAAATGTTTGTGCGCATGCACTTAGTAGCAAATTTGCAACAAATATTTGGCGAAGGAATCACTACTTGGCGAAGCTCTTATCCCAGTTTCAAATTGCCGTATATTTTTGGTTTGGGTCGTAATTTTTCAAAGTCCAAGAGTCTATTTCTAGATAATTCGTGTTTTACGTAGGATTTAAAAAAATTACAGGAGCTTATAGTAAAACGATCCCAAATATTAAAATAAAATTATGAACATCATGCCATCAAAATTTATTTACTAACATCATAACTACACAAAACTATCAAAATTTTTAAATATAATAAAAAAAATTCTTAACAAATTAACATTAAATTGAATAATAACTAAATTCTTTAATTAAATTAAATGATGTTATCAAATTTAATAATTAAAAATATTCATATTATAACTACAAAACTTTTATCAAAATCTATAAATCTAATGAAAATAATTTAATATTTAATTAAATAAAAACTAAATTCTTTAAATTAAGTATAAATTTGGTAAAACAAAACAAGCGGATACTAAGATTCGAACCCACAACCACTCGTACGGCTAGCGTTCATCCTACCCACTGAGCCATCAATGCACACCTGGATGGTAGAAATTACATTTTTTAAACTCAATACCTTCAAAGAAGCCAAAATCTCGCCAAACATCTGTCGCCAACTCAAGCATGCGCACAAACAAATTTTTCGGCTCTCGTAGGATTTGCTCAAACGATCCAGAGCCTACAAGATTCACCCATAGAAATATGTTGAACTATTAGTTCATCTATCTATCGTAAACGTTACATGAAAAGAAGGTTATAGAAATTTTTAAAGTACCGTACAACTTTTATTAAAGTTTATAATGCAGTATTTGCATTATTTTTTGAACAGGGTGGCCACAGACCTGGAATTGCCAGGGAAAATAAAAAACCTTGAATTATCAGGGAAAAATCAGGGAATTTTAGAAAATCTGTTAATTATCAGGGAAATTTTGGGAATTTGCTTAGTTTCAGCAATAAATTCAATATCTTTCTGATTTCCAAGTATTTATATATGTGTGTTTCCATTCTCACAAAATAAAATCTCCAATCCATATAAATTAGTGTAGTTTCAAAAGTTCAAAAAAGGCTTCCTCAGGTTAGGGGACATCCATAAATTACGTTAGGTCAAAAAGGGAGGTGAGGGGTTTGGAAAAATCTCACCAAGGGGGGAGGGGAGTCGATTAAAATCTCATATTAACTTTTTAAGTTAGAAATTATACGATTTTCTTTTTTTAAGTATGAGAAAGGAATACACACAGATTAGATACTGTTGTGGTGATTTTTAGGTTTAATTCCTTCTTTCTCAGTTTGAGCAAACCGTTGGCTTTTACTATCTCTTTTACATTTTTCTCAATCAAAATTATGTGGTTTTGCGGGGTCATTTGTCTGTTCATTTTTTGACGCTCCCACGCTCGTAGCGTTTCTTGTACTATTAGATTCCTCCTCTCTGTTGCCTGACTTGTCATAACTTTTACGTCCAACGGAATCTTTTAATCGCCAATATTTTAGATTAATTGTGGAGATAAGAATACCTTGTTGTAACCCAACATTTTACCCATTTAAAATTCAGTAGATAATTTCTTTATTTCATTGGCATTTTTTCTGGCATAAATGAATGTCTAAGGAATGAGTAAATATGTATAATTTTAAGCTAGATATTGTAAAATTTTAAATAGTTTTGTGTGATTTCTATAATAAAAAAAATCTAATGATAACATAATGTCCTTTTACCCC